>CAJNOL010000068.1:68507-116763 GCA_905250125.1 Rotaria sordida | reverse complement strand
GATTCAAAATTTCTTTTTATACGGATAATGCAAATAAATACTTCTATTGAGTATTACTGTTGACCACACAAATGAAACTTTACTTGTTATCCAGTAACAAAAATACATGCGAAGAGTTTCTTCGATAATTTTCACTTGTCATCTAAGAGAACAACCAGAAGAAATAGAAACCTTCTCATGAATGATAGAACTTTAATGCAAACACACCAAACTTCTAGAAGTATTTAGTTTAAGAATCAACGGTTACAATATTTCGAATTTTTAAGTATAAAACACATTGGTTTTTTTCGAGGAAGTTGGTGATTTGGTTTCCAATAGGCTTTAATTGTTCGTTTTTGTTTTTGAACATGAATTTTAGCATTTAAACTAAATAATTCTAGAAGTTTGGTGTGTTTGCATTAAAGTTCAATCATCCATAAGAGGGTTTCTATCTCTACTGATTGTTCTCTTAGGTGAAAAGTGAAAATTATCGAAGAAACGCTTCGCATGTATTTTTGTTACTGGATAACGGGTAAAATTTCATTTGTGTAGTCAACAGTAATACTCAATAGAAGTATTTATTTGCATTATCCTTATGAAAAGAAATTTTGAATTAAGTTCTACCACTGGTCGAAAAATTAGGTCATTTGATTGAACCAGAGTGAAACTATTTAAAGTTTTTATCGTAGTGCTATTTATGAGACACCCTGTAAATTAAAATAGTAAAATCTAATTTGAATAACTAAATAAAAAAACATTAAAGAAGAAAAGAAGATGTTGATGAAATATTTAAAATGTGATTAAAATTTTCATATGAAAATTGATGAGGATTAAACCAATTTATTCTTCGATGAGAATTTTTTAATTGATGAATTACTTCAATAAAACCTTTATCACCACTAATTATTGTAAATGAAATTGATTTAGGAAGAAGACCATGAAGTTTACCAAACTAATTATTAAATATAGGATATAAGAAAATAAATCTCTTCGAGAAAAACTTACAGTAAGAACAAGAGCAAAATCAGCAGCATCATGTCGATTTCCACTTGGACGCATTAATTGAAAATTATTTAAATTTAATAAATTTTCATAAACAATATCACTAAAAAAATAAAAGAAAATGATGAATAAATAGCATTGAATTGATAAAAACAAAATGAGTTTAAAAACTTTTTTGGTGGTTTCCATTGAATATTTGAAGCTTGAAAAGCAATAACATAAGTGTAATCAGGTAATTGATTTGTTAAATGTTGAAAAAATCTTGAAAAATTTTCTAAATCAAGAAAAATAATATTTTTCATTGTTGATAAACGTTGAAGATTTTCAAGTTGTAAACTATCTTCATCTTGATCATTTAGATTTATTTGAGATTTTTTATACAATAAATCAAAATCAATTGATGATTGACTTTTTTCATCATTTTCATTTTCAATCCAATTTGTTATTAAATTATCTTTTAACAAATTTAAATTTAATTTTTTTTTCTTTGGTTTAAAATTATGACTGTTTAAAATTCCATTTGATTTTTTTTCACTCTTATCGTTGGGTCTTTTTTTCCAAATATTTGTTGAATTCATTCACAAATAACAAATTAACAAATAAATAAATAAATAAATAAATAAATATTCTTTTTTCACTTAGTTACCTTTTTACAATTCAAACAAAAGCATCTAAAGAAATATTTTTATGTTCAATATTAATTTTATCGATATTATTTGAAGAAATTCATCTTAGTAAATACATTATATTTGTTATTCGATTATAAAAGAAACATATGATAAATATTGATAGTCAATCTCTAACAACGTTAATGATAGAATATAATAATCATAACTAAGTATATTTATAAAATGATACAACGATGCAAAAATCATCGAGTGATCAACATGAAAAATTTTTAAACAACGATAATAATAATGTCTTAGCTCATTTATTTGTACCTCTATGTATATGAGAGATGATTTTATTTCAACTTGGATTATATACTGTTCCTGATCAACAATCAATTATTAATCTTACTCAGGCATTTTTCTCGTTTTGTCTTTGTCAATATTATTTTTGATTGTTTATTTCAAAATCTATTATTTTCCATGTAGGAAAATATTTAAATCTGTTCTATTTGAATTTCATAGTCAATATATATAAATAAAAGATAATTATTAAAAGAAATAATAATTGAATTTATATTGATAAAATTGAGAGAAATATTTGCAAAGACTAAAACATTTAATTAGTTTCTCTTAAATCGAATGATTTTATTATGTTTCAACATAAAAAAAAAACAATCACGACTCAGTCAATATTATAACAGTAAAAGAATAAAATTATAACATTTGAAAAATGTCAAAACAAGTTTTTATTTTCTAGAAACAAATTAATTTATTTCATATGATCCAAATATAAAAAACAACAAAGTTTTAAGTATCCTATGATATATCCTATTGGCAAAATATTGTCTACTTGTACTATTTTATTATTTTTACGATTGATATCTCTTTTCACACAATTTTAATTGTCATTTCACTGAAAAAGAATTTAACTTGGAAAGTATTCGTCATGATATGCATGCACCTCTTGTTTATTAGGAAAAAAAAAGGTTCATTGTCTGTGTTTTTAAAGGCAAAATAATGTTCAGCCGCCGCGGTGGCTCAGTCGGTAGAGCGTCAGTCTCATAATCTGAAGGTCGTGAGTTCGATCCTCACCCGGGGCATTTATTTTTTTCAAAACAAAATGTTCAATCAATGTTTTTGTTTTTTATTAATATTCATTCTCATATGAATAATTAATTCTTTTTTTCTAATTTTTATTTATTTATTTTTTTGTCAATAATAGTTTAATATAAATACATAGAAAAATTAGATATAAAGTATTTTAATTACAATGATAAATGATTACAACAAATAATTGAATTGATATTAATTGATCAGATTGAATTTAAGTCTTTCTCTTTACTCTAGATATTGAAAATAAAAATCTTTAAGTTGGTTTTCTATTATTTGTATAAGACTATAGAGAATTATCAATAGCCATAACTTAAAACAATCGATCTTCATTACAATATATTTATTTTCATTTTTTTGACAAAATCAATTTCAAAGAAATAATTTTGTATTGAAATAAAAAGTTTCAGCTCGAGAAAAGTCCAAATAAGGTAAAATATGGATGCTTTCTCCTCTCATTTAAGCCAAGATCAAATCTCTCGTAGAATGAAAACAAATTTTATTGCGAAACATTTCAATAAATGTTTTGTTTTATATTTAAAATCAATTTGAATTATGAAATCGAATAGAATTCTGAAAGGATCACTGTCAAACTAGCCAAATCAGATCATTGAGTCGAAGGAAAATGTTATTTCTATCAGATAATGTTTTTAGCAACAAGTACGCTTTGTCTTCACTAGAAACTATTCACATAAGCTACATTTACATTCAACATATAAAATTGTGCATGTAGTTTATCTTATGAATCAATCAATTTTTATTTCATATTTAACTCTGTTCTATCGAACTCTTAATGACAATATGAATATTTACGTCATATGTGATTTAATTTAAAAAAGAATAGTTCATTTGAAAAAAAAAATTTTTTCAAGACTTAAATGAAATATAAGATTAATAAGTAAATGCACACGTCATTCAAAATACGCTTAACATAAGAAAATAAAAATCGACTAATTCACTATTTTAAATGATTAGTTTTAGAAATTATTCATCAACATGAAGTGTCTTCGACAATTTTGGGTTGTGCAAGCAAAAAAAAAAGCATAAACAGATAAAAAAAAAGAAAATCAATTTTAGACGATTAATTTTCGAATATATGAATATTTTAAACCAATTGCTTCTTGATAAGTTTGAAGAGAATGATGAGTACCTGTAATATTTATTTAAAATATCTGATGAGCTTTATTAAACAATATGATAAATTCTATTGTCGGTTGAATATACTAAGACATATTGTTGTTCTTCTCTATTTAGATCGTTATATATTGAAATTTTTTAAATAAGACTTTTCCCGTTATTTTAATGTTAATGAATCAATAGCTCATTACGATTGGACAAACTTTACTTTTCCAGAAGTTTAGTCAAACTTATTTAAAATGCTTTTTTGTTCCAAACGAACATCTGAAAATATGTTTTCTAAAAGTAAATAGACTTTTTAAAGCAGAAAATCATAGAGACCATCAAAAATCTTAACAAATAAATGATTGTGAAAGATGAAATGTCAAAACATTGTACAATAAATCATTCTTAATTTCGAGTTTATTGACAAAAAAAAGATTGATTTGTTACAAATATGGAAATAAGACTCTTAAATCATTGTTATTTAGCTTATGGATCTCATTTAAACATAAAAATAATTCTTAACTAATTGTTTTAATTATTAAAATTGAATATCGTACTTAAATTATTATTCCAATTCGAATCTTATTTTCATTTTGATTAAAATTAACAAAGACAAAAACTCGAATATTAAAATAGGATAAAATTACTTTCAAATCTAAAATGAATAATCATATAAATTATCTATTTATCAATCAAGAAAAAAGCAAAACATGTTTCAAAACTATAATAGATTTGTTTTTGTCCATTTTCAGATAACAATATCAATTAAGCATGAGTACATAGCAGCTCACGTCCAATACCTCGTAATATAAGTGATCGAAATTCATTATAATTTAAATGTCCATCAATATTAACATTTAATTTTCTAATATGATTTTTCAAAGTATTAATAGTTGCATATTCATTAATAATTGGTACAAACTTTGCTAATTCATTGGTATCAATTGAACCCGAGGAATTTCTATCTAAAATTTGAAATGCTCGTTCTAATTCATTATGATGGTAAAATCCCATCATAAATGGACGTAAAACAAGAATAAAATCATCAAATGATAATGCATTAGGAATGTGTTGAGTTAATTGATTATAACGTGTTCGTGTTATATGTAAATCATATGTTCGACTACGTTTTTCTTTTTTCGTTGTTATACCAAAAGATACATTTTCAGTAGTAATTTCTTCAAATTCATATTGAATTTCATCAATTACGCCAGAATGACGGATTACAGTTTCTTTTACAGAAAATTCAAGATTCATTTCAAAATTATCGAATGAAATATCTAAAATCATATAAGACATTTATATATAGAAAAACTTTTACCTTTGTCAAACACTCATCAAAACATCGAATATTTGATTGAAAATAACATCACATGAATATAAAAGAAGAAAACCAATAAAATCCAATGAAAGAATCATCACCACTCTACTTAAATTCTTTCCTGAGATTAAAAACACAGTCCAGAATATTTTTCTTTTTCTTATTTTTATGATTGTTTTTTTTGAAAACAAATACGTTATGGATTTATTTCTATTGTATGTGAAATATTTATTTGTTGTACGATAATGACATTTTCAAATTATTTCAAATATATATTTTAAATTGAATTTCTCGAATGTAATTATTATTTATTCGAATCTTTATGTTTTATAATATTTTATTTAAAAATATATTTAGAGAAAATATTTTAAATCAATAATAAACTTTATTAGAGATATTTTCTTTTGAGAATGCTTTTTTTTTTGTCAAAAATCGAAATTATTTAAACAATATTTATATTCAACGAGTAAATAAATAAATATTTCGAAAATTTCTCTATAAATATGTTTACTTTGCAAGTTTCTAATCTCTATTCAAATGATTTTCTACTTCTTGTAATTATTCCTATTTGTTGAAAAGTTATGTTGAAATTAAAGAGCAAAAAAAAAAAAGTCAAATCGGTTAACACATTGACATCAATGAAAATCTTTCGTCTATGAAGTATTTTATATCTTAAAATTTATTATTGCACGCGTTTCAATAATAGTTATCATTTATCCTTGATCTTTGAAGTAAATAAGAAATCGATTCACGTATTGACAAAAGACGTTAGACGTTTCATCTTGTGATGGTTATAAAATTCTCGTTGCTTCTGTTAAAACTCAAGAATATATGACAATCAATGTTGATTATTTTCTGATAAAACTTGCTATGTCAATATTAAATAGCAACCGTTAAGCCACAATTGTATTTATGACTTTTTCAGCCGCAAAATATAACCTTTTAAATATTGACAGAATATTTGCTTCTTTTTTATGCTTTCTTCACATTTTTAAAAGAAACACATTTTGAAATGTATCATGAAAATTATGCTTCTTTAGATTCCTTATATATCCTAAATAATAAGATGATCTTGAATTTTATGATAATAATAAGTTTATTTTCGTACGCAACTACGGATTTTATTAGGAAAATTCCATCAGATAAAGGCTTTTGTTTTTTATTCAATGTTAAAATACGAGTTAAAATAATTCATAAGAATAATACTATGTTATAACAAAATATTTTAATCTAGGGTGTGGGATGTGGCTGTAGCTGTCAATGTGAAGAAGAAGACATCGATATCCATACCCGCGAAACACATCGTTGGCAAAAGAAATTCGACTAAAATAGAAACAATCAGCATGTCGATTTCTATCTCTCGTAAACATCGAAATTCTAGATCGAATTCTCGAATTGTCACTTTCCAATAGATCGAGAGCTTAGTGTTAGATCATTGGATGAGCAATTTCTGAGCGGATCGAAATAAAAAGGATTTTTAGTTTCGATAGATCTTTTAATATTAACCTATCGAGACTTATCAAATATATGTTGAGAAGCAGATTTGAATATAGATATCTACGTTTACCTTTTGTCAAGCAATGAAATTAAATATGAACTATTATTCTTCTATGAAAATTACCTTTTCAGTTCATAAAAACAATAAGAACTATTTTGACAATTGTTTATATAACGTTCAACTTTTACTTCTAGTTTTTCAAGTTTCAAAAATTATATTTTTTATTAAGCAAAATAAAATAATCTTTTCACGGTATTTAGAATATGACTGATCATAAAACTCAATGTCTTCATCAAGAACGTGATCGGCTTTCTATCATGACTTAAATCAGTGAATGATAAATATCGTGTAGAAAAAGATGAGATTAAGTCGAAATATATACTAAACATAAATAATTCTGCAAAGACTATTGTAAACAAAAATAAATCATAGATCAATATCAGATATTCAAGAAGTTTCATATTATCAATATTAGAGCAAACAGTTAAAATTATTATGATGATAATTTTGGTTCCATCGTAGCACTCGAAAGTTCAATGGAGGTCGAAATAAGTTCAACGAGTCGAAAAAACAGTGCCAGATGATAAGACATTATATCCGAGTGCTTGATATTCGATGACTACCGAGGACCATGAAATTTCTACAGAATGCACAAAAAGCAAAGTATTTTTTTTAATTTTCGACTATTCGTTGTACTCATCATTAACTTCTCAAGGTCTAAGTTGATAGTTCATTGATTTTCTGAGTGAAAATCGAAACAATCCATTTATAGTCTATGATTGAAATTGAGCTTTTATATATGAGTTCTTGCGGAAAGATTTTTTCTTTCTCGAGGTTTTTTTTATTCATAATGAAACTTATACTTCATTAATATATTTATTCAAATGATGTTAGATCATAGCAATGAACAAATGTGATCGAAATACTTGTTGATAGCTATCAATCATGATCAATCGTTGAGACAAATTCTCTTTGAAGATATTAAAATATAATATAGTTATATTTTCTACAATAATAGTGCAAAGCATTTATTCAATAAATCAAAATAATATATTTAGAATATCATGTCATATGCATGAAATTTTATATTCTTTTTGATAAGTTAAATGAAAAATTTTCTATTGTAGAATGTAAAATATAACAAAGTCGGTTCTTTAAATTTCTTTCGATAGTTTTCATAATGAAAAAAAGATCTCATAAGAAAAGACGAAAGTTTGGTTCAACTGTTAAAACTCCAATAACGAAGTAACATTACATTAAAAAAAAAACTAAAAAAATAAACATATTTTTGTATTCAAAGTGAATATCTTCAACAAATGAGAGAGTAGCATAATTGATGCATACTATAGGTTGGTTTCAATCAAATAGAATCTAAGGTTATTCTATATTAATCTCTTATATTGATTCAAGGGTACTAAGTGTATTCTATTGCGTTATATATTAAGATAAAGTGATAGATAAACTATTATTATCAAAGAGTAAATGAAAGAAAGTTAAACGAGGTCATTTCGTCGTTTCTTTTTCCACTGAAAAAACCTGTTTTAAGTGATGTTAGTTTTACGTCGAACACTATCTACAGCTATTTCATATGCTGCTAAACCTTTAATTAGTGTTGATCTTAATCGATCACCAACAGAACAATTAATTCCTCTTCATAATCGTTGGCATCCAGATATTCCTAGTGTTATATCAGTTCGTCGAAATGATGTTTTTCGTATTGAATGTGTTGATTGGACTGGAGGACAAATTGGAAATAATGATTCAGCTGATGATGTTAAAAATGTTGATTTAACACGTATTCATTATTTATCAGGTCCAATTGAAGTTGAAGGTGCTTCTCCTGGTGATATTCTTGTTGTTGATATTCTTGATGTAGGTCCTCTTCCATCATCTATGTGGGGTTTTACAGGAATTTTCGATAAAAAGAATGGAGGAGGATTTTTAAGTGATATTTATCCCAATGCATGTAAAGCTATATGGGATTTTTCTGGAATTTATGCAACAAGTCGACATATAAAAAATGTTCGATTTGCTGGACTTACTCATCCAGGTAATGAAATTTTTATCTTTTTTTTAGTTAATATTTTAAATAATTATAAAAGGTATTATTGGTTGTGCTCCATCACATGAACTTTTATCTCGATGGAATAAACGTGAACAAGATTTAATTAATCGTTGTACACATTCACATCATCAATATTCTGTTTTTGCAAATCCACCTATTGAAAAAGGTGCTTGTTTAGGTCGATTAAAATTTGAAGATAATAAAAGTAAATGGAAAGAAATTGCTACTCAAGGAGCTCGTACAATTCCACCTCGTGAACATGGTGGTAATACTGATATTAAAAATATTTCACGAGGTTCACGTGCTTATTTACCTGTTTATGTTAATGGAGCTAAATTAAGTTTAGGTGATATTCATTTTTCACAAGGTGATGGAGAAATTGCATTTTGTGGTGCTATTGAAATGGTACATTTATTTATTTTTGTTTTATTTTATCTATTACTTTAATATTTTAATTCTAGAGTGGTTATGTTGATTTAAGTGTTGATATAATTAAAGATGGTATGTCTCGTTTATCAATAAATAATCCATTAATTCAACCTGGTCCTATTGAACCTCGTTATTCGAATTATTTAACATTTCAAGGAATATCAGTTGATGATAAAGATAAACAATATTTTCTTGATGCAACATTAGCTTATCGTCAAGCATGTCTTTCAGCTATTCGATATTTAAAACTTTTTGGTTATAGTGAAGAACAAGTTTATTGTTTATTATCAGCTGCACCTATTGAAGGACGTATTGGATCTATTGTTGATATTCCTAATGCTTGTTGTACACTTTCTTTACCAATTGATATTTTTTCATTTGATATAAGACCTCAATCAGCTACACAAATTGATCAAAATATTGATCGAGGACAATTAGCTAAAACAACATCTTAAACAAAAAAATAATTCATTTATTTTTTTTTGTCTTATTCATTTTTCATGTAGTTAATTTGTTTTTTTCTTTGAATTGATCTCAGTGAAATATATTTACTAATGATAATGATACATATTTAGTGGTACGGTTAAATGACAAAATGGATAATTATTTTATTGAAAAAAAGTTTAATGTAAAATAGTAAAACTTCGATTAATATAATTATTATTTAGTTGAATTTGTGACCATAAATCAAATAAAATATCGAATAATGGACGTTAATAACATAAACAAATAATACGACTAATAAAAAGAATAATTAAAGTTAATATAAATATAATATCACGTCATGTTACATACATCGAACTCATTTTCAAAATTCCAGCTAAAGTTTATTTATTAAATAATAAAAATATTCTTCTTTATTCATTCGGATAAAAAGCATTTTCTCTCAAATTTATTTTTCTATTAATTTCATTTAATAGTATAAAAATAAATGATAAAAACGGCATTTAGCGAAAAAAATAAACCTATTGATGTTAAAAATCCAACGCCAAGTCATGTCATTTTAATGATTAAAAAAAAAGAGGAAACAAAGCAAAAATGAAAAGATTAAAATAGATTCTCTAATGATGTCTTCGTCAAACTAAAATAGATTTTTCAAATAAAGTTAATTAAAAAAAAAGAATTTCTCTTTAACTTTCTTTTTACTTACATAGGAGAGAATACTTTTTTTCTAGAAGAAAATTTAAAAATTTATTTAAAAAATTTGAATAAACTGATAAATAATAACTATTTTTATTTGATGAAAATTTTTTTTCAAAAGAAATTTATTTTTTCAGTTCTTTATGAATGCACATAGAAAACAATTTACTAAAATATTTTTTAGAAAATTCACCATCACAATTGTTCTGACTTTAGGAACCTTTATTTCTCTCCGGTCGAAAATTTTAAAATTTTTCATTGTTACTTTTTTCTCTAGTCTTTATACACTTCAAAGTATCCACTATTCTACTGAACATATTTCAAATAGTAATAGAGAACTATAAAACTCGAAAAATCAGAAAATATAATAAATTTTTGCTTGAAAACATAATATATTAGGCATTATTTCACGCTTTGTTAAAAATGAGTTTTTTGACAAAAAAAAGTCAATGAATCGTCTCCATTTCTCGAGCACAGTACATTTAATCGAGCTGAAACTTCTTTCTACTTATACTAGAAAGTGTTTAGGATGTCTAATTTTCTTTTCAAAATATGATGTGCTACTGGTTTTTGCCAGGATTTAGAAAAAAAAACCGCTCCAATTAATAAAACACAAAAAAAGCATGCGTTTTGGGAGGTCGCGCAGTATTTTGATCTTTCTATTGAAATCAAGCGAGATGTAACTGAGAAAGTGAAGTTGCTAGATGGACGACTCTTAGTTTTTGCAACTCCAATACCACTGACGTAGAAGAAATAATTTGGAAATTTCCAGTCTTGAATAATTTTTGTCCTATTCATTGAGATCTTTATTTTGTACATTGAAATAAATCTAGTGAATTATTTTAAGCACTATGAAGTACTGAAATAATTATTTTCATCAATCAAAAAGGAAAAAACCTGCCAATATTGAAATGTGATGAGATTCTTTTTTTTTGTAAAGTATTTAGTTTTCATTTGTTAAAACTATTGGAAAATGGGTCTCGAATGGTAAAATACTGTTATGATCTTTATTATTTGTCAACATAATTATTTCCACTAATTTTTTGAATATTTCAAGACAAAAGTTTTCTTATGAACTTAAATAAAATAAAAAGAAAAAAATTCTTAATTCAGATTTTTAATAGACTTCGATTTACTCTTCCTAATATAAAATGAAATTTCAATATAGATGTTTTCAAATCAAAAATAATCTTCTAAGATCTACACAATTGACAATAAACAGACAACAATTCTTAATGGTTTAAAACGTTGACTGTTATTACATATTCACTATTAAAAATAAGTGTTCATTAGAAAATAAATTGGGTTTTCTATTGCATTTGTTTATACTTTTCCGAATGATCCAAGACTAAAAGCATAAGAAAAATTATATTTTGTTTATAGTCTTGTATCATTGTCAATGATGATTTTTATTAGAAATTATAGAAAAACAATTTAATCAATAAACGTAATTTCATCGAATAACATTTATATTCCAAGTATGATTGAGTTCTTCTCAAATTCACTGATTCCTTTGAATAAAATAAATATTTATTTAAGGGTATTCAACAATATATTAATGCTTTGAAAAATTCTAGAATTGTTAATAGAGACAAATACATTTGAGTTTTTTTTTATCTAGATCAATTCTTAGATTCAAATTCAAAAATATCGTCATTCCAGACAAACTTTAGGCTTTAGTCAAATTTCGATAAAAATTTTTACTCGAACGCGAAGAAGTTTTTATAAGAAAAAAAGAGGTTCATTGAAATTGAAAAGATGTATTAGAGAAGATTTTCTTGTAAAAATAAAATTTTCTATTCTGGATCATAATCGGCAGTATATAAATTGATCTTTTGTTTTCGATATCAATTAATGGAAAAATCTCAAATGATTTTTATTCAACAAAACTAAGAATTTCATAATTTAACCCAGAGCATAGATTCGAGTCTCGAATATAATCTCATAGCTGAACGGAGTGAAAACTTGAACTATTTTTATTATAGTTGAAAACAATTCATTTTTAACGAAAATTCATCTACGGATGATAATGAATCATAATATGACTGAATAACCGAATATTTCGAGACGAAGATGAATTAGTAAAAAAGATGAATATATCTTATCGTGATAGAAAAAGCATTGATTTATCTATCTACAATTATGACATTTGGCATCAACATCATGTTCCATTCCAATGTTATCAGCAATAAGCAAAATGTATAATTAACGAATTTGATCGGGTTTTAGAAGCAGAAAGACATCAAGTCAATATTGAATCATTTACTTTCCTATGAAATTTAAGATCATCTCTTTTTTTTGCGCATTACGGAAGAAAGTAAATAGTATCCGTTTTCATATAAAGCCAAAATTTGAAAACTGTACTATCACTATGAAAGTATTTGAGAGATGTTGATTGGTTTCGGTCTGGATTCAGTCGGATATTGCGTTTAGCTATCCCAATCCAGTTGCAAAAATTCGTATCCGTGCAAGAGACAAAATTCAACAAAAAAAAAGTTCTTGTAACAATTTATCTTAATATAATAAATATCAAATAGAAATAAAAAATTGATCTTAATTTGAATATATATTATGAAATATTTGTGAAAATAATTGTTTACGATTTCATATATTTTTTATTTGATAAAAAATGAAAAAAAAATAGAATGAAAATAAATATGTTAATAAAAGACAAAATGAAATTTATTGTTGTTTAACATTATAAATACATTGTGGTAAATGAATATCTTGACTACATGTTGATTCATCAATATTAGGCCAATGTTTTTGTTTATTAAAACGAGAATTTTTAATAAAATTTTGTGATGAAAGATTATATTGAAAATCATGTCCAATAGTAAATGAATGTAAAGAATTTTTTCTTGATATAGTTACAATAATTTGTCTATGCATTGATGGTATAACATCAAATAATTGATGATGAGAATCTTTTCTTGACATAAATGCATTTTGTGATAAAGTACAACGAAAATGAAAATGTACAGATTTATTTAGATTTCGATTTTCAACAAGTAAAATAAGACCATCCCAATATTTTTTTAATTCATAAATTTTAACTCCATCATTTAATTCATTTTCATTTTTATTTTCTTTTATAACTTGTTCACCATAAATTATACAAAGTTTTATTAAAAATTCTCGTTCAATTCTGAATGGAACTTTAATACGTTCAAGATCAATTGAATGACAACTATGAACAGCTTAAATAAAATAAAAAAGAAAAATAATTTACTTTTTGTAATAAAAAAAAAATAAATAAAACAAACCAATATTAAATTCAGTATTATCAACATGTTTATTAACTGGATTAAATAGAAAAGGTAATACAAGATAAATTCCTGGTTGAAGACAACCATCAGTTGAAACAAATTTATGTTGACCATGTTGACTTATTATTGGAATTGAAGAAATTCTATAATTTCCACAAGATTTTTGTTCAACATTAACAATAGCAACACAAAGACTAACATCACTTCGTTGAATTCGAAGATTTTTACTTATTTTTCTATGAAGTGTTATATCAAGTTCAGTAACAGTTTGAATAATTAAATAATAAGCTTGTATCGTTCCTTGTTCAGGATAAAAATTAGCTGAATCTCGAACTTCATACCAATCTGGTCTTATTTTACAAATATCAACACATTCAAAATATTTAACAAATGATTCAAATGGCATCCAAAAAACTCCATCTCTTTTACTTCGTTTTTCTTTTAATAATTCTCGACGTAAATCAGGATTTTGAATCCATAATGGAGAATCATCAGACCAATCACCTAAATAAATAAAAAAATAAATAAATTCTAATAAATAAATATTAAATCAAACCAATCCATCTATATGTTCCTCCCCATGGATTTCTTAATTTAACTAATCTATATTTTCCATCATTTGATTGTTTAATATCTTGTAATGAATAAGCATGAATATTAAGTAAACCATTATTTTCAAACTCTTGTTTATTAATACGATTATTACTACACATAGCACACATGAAAAATCTTTGTGAACGTGCATATAATAATTTCATCCATAATAAATTATAATCAACATTTTTATCATCAGGATTATTTGTTCGACCAAGAATTAATGTTTCACATGGACTTCCTGTTACTGTTGATAAACCTTCACAACAACGACCAGCAATAATTGCTTCATAACTTCCATTTAATTTTGCTAAAGCTTTTTCAATTAATGGAACCTAAAACAAGTTTTATTTTAAGTTTGATTTAAAGAAAACAAAAAAAAAAAAAGTTGTTTTTCTTTGTTTTTATTACCCAAAGTTGTTTTCTACGTGCTTGAGAATAAGCTAATCTTTTATTAGATGTACATGGAAGACGATCATCAACAATAACTTGTGTCCATTCACCATCTTAATTAAAATATAATTATTGAATTATTAAATATGAATTAATATTTTTACCTTTACATAAACGAACATAATAAATACCTTGATGATTATATTCTTTCGTCACAAGTACCTTTTTTTGTTTTAAAAACAAATATATTGATTTAATGAGAAAGAAAAAAAGAAGGAAAATTGAACTTACTCTCATTAAATTTTCAGGTTGTTCAGCAAGAACACTCAAAGCAGTAATAAACCAACAATCACCTTAAATATTCTGAGCAAAAATTAAATTTATAAATTTTCAATATTGAAAAACCTAAAGCTCCTTGAAGAACATCATTTGGTTTTGGATTTCTAAAAACTGTCCATTGATATTTATTATTTTCACTTGATTCTGGTGGATTTATTTGATCAGGTCTTAACCATTGAATATAATTATTATGAGATAAATTCGTTTGTTGAGTAGGTAAAAAAGCTAATGTTGATGATGAAAGAGAATTTCCATTAATATAAAGTGATTCTAGTGATGCTGGAAATATTTCATCTTTAAATCGACTATGAGATAATGTTAAAGTATTACGAAGTTTTTCAAAATGTTTTAAAACCATATGTTCATCAGCTTTACGTTTATGTGTTATAAGAACACTACGTCGATATATATTTTCTTGTTCAACTAGATTTTCATCATTCCAATTTTCATAACCATATTTTACCCAATCACTATATTAATAATTTATATATTTAATCTGAGATTTTGTTTTATTTTATAATAAGAAAAAAAAAACACGATCTACCTGTGTGGAATCAATGAATCATTTTGATGATGATTTTGAATATTTGTTCTATCGATATGATTCATAATAGGAATATAAACATTGATTCTACTTGAACCACATTGAGAACATAATTGAAAATCAATTTGATTTAATGTTTGACATAATTGACAAAGCCATGGACGTCGTATAACAGACGAATTTCTTGAAATATTTTCTTTTTCATTTGAACGAAATTCATTTGATGAACGTGATCGATTATATGGATATGTTACTTTCATAATTTCTTCTTTATCACGTTGTTTTGTATGTGATAAATCTCTTTTCGATTTTTCATTATGATGTTGTGTCAATATTGGAAAATCCTCTCTAAACGCACTAAGAACTTGATTATATGATGCTTCGACTTCGTTTGATAAAACAGAAGATGAAATATTCTCTTGTTTTGAAAGTGTCAAACCCATGTTTTTTTCTTCTTTTTCTTCTCGAACGAATATATTACCAAGAGCAAATCATGTGAATAATAAGACAGTCTCACCTGCAGATTATATATATATACCTACACATAATTACTGGCAGCATTATTCATTTCTCGTTTAGTCGTATAAATATGTTTATTGAAAATTGATAATGATTGATGAAAGAGAAAAAGAAATAATAAAAAAAAAAAGTCCGAAACGATACGAATTACAGAAACCTAAGAAACAAGCTATCATTAAATAGTCATTATTACGTTAAACGTACGATTTTTTTTTATCGATTGATTTCAATGGTTTTTGTTAATTCAATAGATCTTATTAAGAATTGTTTTTTTTCAAAAAAACATTTTGTTTAAACTCATAAGTGTCTGTAAACATAGGACTCTTGAGAGAGTTTTGATTTAAATGGAAAGATGTGTTTTATGCAGAGGTTTCCTTTTGTCACGAACAGTAATCAATATTTGCTTAAAGAAAAAATTCGTTATATTTCGATATTGAATAATTCTATTTAATTAATTATTGAGTTTTATCTATCAATCAAAAGGAATTTTTATTTGAAAATCATCAATTTCATCTTTTATTTCATTTAATGACATATATATGAGGGTTTATATAACGACATCTATGGTTTCCAAGTGCGATTTATAGTATCTCTCATGATATTCGTATTTCACATTGCTTTTCTGTTTAAAAGTCAAATATTAGAAAATAAAAGAAATGATTTACCTGTAAAGATGAACACTCTGACTTCGTTTTGTACTAAAAAAGATTGCTTTCAACTGTTCCATTAAGTCAGCGAAAAAAAGATGGATGAAATAAAAACACTTGCTAAGAACAGATGAAAATATTTGTACTTGATTTCTTATTCAAATAAAATTCTTTTTTTTCTTTCTTTCACTTCTGCTTTTTTTTTCGATCGATCGTGACAAAAAAAAATGTGATTCATACTTGAAATAAACAATATTTTTTTAAATAGTAACAAGATTTATATTATGGTTACAAATTTGTTTGTAAAAAACGAATCGAATCATAACAATATATTGTAATGAAAGTATACAATCTTTGACTTGAATTAAAATCAGATGAAGATCAACTCGAAGGATTTGTGTGATAGAATATAGTTTCTTCAAATAGCGAATAAATTCATTCAAAAAATTATCGATTTATGAGAGAAAAATGAAAAATTCTTTTTAAATATCTTTATTTAATGTGAAAGAATTTTTTGCTCTTTATTTCAGCCATCGTTTTTTAACATTATCAATTTATTTTAATGAAGAAAATGAGAATTTTTCAAGGTTTGATTTTAACTTGACTTTCATTTGATGTGTTATAGTTTCTTGTCGTGGTAATTTATTAGTTTGAATTTATTTTGAATATTTTTTAGAAGAAAACATCTCTAATAATGAAAATAGAAAAAAAATGTCAATCATTTTAATCAGAAAAATCATCAAAGAGTTTGGGGTAGTTGTGGGGTGTGGATGAATATAAAAGCAACATCCGTATATACAAGAAAAACAATATGAAAGAATAATAAAAAATGTTATGTAATAGAAATACGAATGATTGTCTTAAATGTAACCTTTTTAATAGATATTTCTTATCATAAATTTTTAACAATTCGAAAAACGAACATCTGTGACTGATCCTAGTCAGGAACAGCGAAAGAAAATCTAATTAATTCACACGAAAGTCAGTTTTCCTTACAATTCGTTCTATTGCCTCTTTTGTCTGTTGTCGTGGACACATAGAAACAAGAGAAATGCTTTCTCTAGCATTTATTCTCAAAGTTGTGATTTTTCTCTCATCACCTTTATATCTTCTTTTTCATTCTATGGAACGACATACCATTATAAAATCATAATATATAGCATACAAAATAGAGGAAATGTGAACGATCAACATGTGCAATCTAAGTTATATACTAAACGGACATTCTCATAGCTACATTATGCCTACAGAGAAATCATCCATTCGTAAAGTTTCTTTTCGATCGTATATTTTCATTTTCATGTGCAAATAAGAAAAGAATAAAATAATACTCTGTTCATTAGAGATATGCTATACAGGTAATTAGAGGTTGAGCCATTTACCTTCATTTAAAATTAAATTAAAAGCTATTGCTTATCACTTAATATTACGTATTAACGGATCAATTAATCATTAGTATCAATAACAAGTTTTTTCATCTAACACTTAATTCATTAATACTAAGTGATTAAATTAATTAACATGAAGAAAATACTATCAGTAATGCCTATAATATTTAAAGGGCTACCTATCTATGGTCTGCATAGCTCTTTAACATTGTACGTCGGGAAAAAAGGAAAAAATAAGAGGAAAAAGAAGTTTTGTTGAATTGTCTTAGAAAAGGTACTGAGTTTAAGTTATCCATGTATTATGATAGTTTTCATTAAGGTAGCAGAATGGGTACCTTAAGAACAGTATGAAACAAGATCTTGGGTAGATATCATGCTCCAAATTGTTTCAGTACATGGCTACTCAAAAGATACTCGCGTTGGCGACTTGTCCATTTTTTATAATATTCGATAAAAAATTTCTTCATTGTTCAAATAGTTTACTGTCTGCCCTTTCTCGTGTCCAAATGTTGACTGTCTCCGATCAGCTCTGAAAAGACTGCCCGTATATAAATATATCAGAGATGATTTCTTAGTCGATGACAGGTGACATCTATTCATGTCATTTTTGTTTTATTTTCAAATTTAATGAAAATAATATTAAATTTAGTTAAGAAAATAATAATAGAATATTTTTAAAAGATGAAAAAATTTTTGATGACTAATCAATTTTTTAAAAAGAGTGATGAATACTATGACGTCGTCCTTTAGTTTCTTGTTCTGTTCTTGTTTTTTATTTAAAGTATGCACGTAAATAAGTCTATACTTTAATTAGTAATTTTACTTTATTTTTGTTTAAAAAAAAAGTTTCCTTGATAAATCAAACAAGAAAAAAAACCAAAGATGCCAGGTCAAGGAGAAACTGAAGAAGATCATGAACAACAAAAAAGCAAAAAACCAGCTGGTTAATAAAATCATAATATTTATTTAAGTCGTTAATGAATATTTTTTGAAATAGATACAGCTTTTAAACAACAACGTTTACCAGCATGGCAACCAATAATAACTGCTAATACAGCACTACCGGTGTTTTTAATTATCGGTTTAACATTTATTCCAATTGGTATTGTACTTGTTATTACATCCGAACGAGTATGAACTTTTTTTCTTGAATTTTTGTTTTTATAAATAATTTTTTTTATAAAAAAAAAACAAAAACAAAAAAAAGGTACTTGAACATGATATTGATTATACTGATACAAATTGTATGAGTACTACTGCAGCAAATACAACGTGTGCACAAGCTTTAGAAAATGCAAATTATACTGGTCAAACTTGTACCTGTAGAATAAATTTTGCTCTAGACAAATCATTTGATGTTAGTTTACTTTTAACTTAAAAAGAAAAACATTTTTTCAAAATAAGTTTTCTAGGGTGACGTTTACTTTTATTATGGTTTAATAAATTATTATCAAAATCATCGTCGTTATGTTCGATCTCGTGATGATAATCAATTATTAGGTAAAGAAGGTGCAGCTGCAAGTGAATGTCAACCATTTCAAAAAAATAGTACTGGAAGTGGTAAAGATTATGCACCATGTGGTGCTATTGCAAATTCCAAATTCAATGGTTTAGTATCTTTTATTAAATTGTGCTTTATTATTTTTTTAAATATTATTTTAAATGAAAATCTTTAGATACATTATCTTTATTATATGGAAGCGAAAATGTTTCAGTTACAAATCTTGGCATTGCATGGTCAACAGATAAAGCAGTCAAATTTAAAAATCCAGATAATGCTTCAAATTGTAAAAATTTTTATTTAATTTTAATTTTTGAAGAATAAACTTTCTTTTTTTTTTAAATAGATTTTTCATCTACACATGACAAGCCACCAAATTGGAAATTATCAGCATGGGAATTAGATGAACCCAATCCAGAAAATAATGGTTATCAAAATGAAGATTTTATTGTTTGGATGCGAACTGCTGCAATGCCAACGTTTAGAAAATTATATAGAAAATTATTAAGAAATTCTACATTTCAAAATGGTTTACCAAAAGGAGATTATACTCTTGTTGTTACTTATAGTAATATTTTATTGTAATTTTTATTTTTTAAGAATTTTTTTTTGTTTTGTTTTAAAGATTATCCAGTAACAAGTTTTGCTGGACGAAAACAATTTATAATAAGTACAACATCATGGATGGGAGGAAAAAATCCATTTCTTGGTTGGTCTTATATTGCTGTCGGAATTGTGTGTATGATTACATTCGTCGTCTTTTTTATTCTTCATAAAACATGGAAAATGTAAGACTTTTTATTAAATTCTTATTTTGTACTATTATCAATAATATATTTTCACTAATTTTATTATTCATTTAAATTCTAACCTTGAAAAAAAAAAAAAATTTTTTGAACTAAAATATAATAGAATTTATAAAAAATAATTCACTATTCAATTGAAAACTTTTTTCTATAAATGTCATAGGGAATTTTTTTTAAAAATATTTCTACTATATCATTAACAGTATATTATTCAACATCGTTATTTATTATTAATATAAGAGAAAACACTATAGATTTAGTTGACTTTTTATTATCGTTCGAAAGTAAAAATAGTTTCCACCGTTGATACACTGATTTAGAAAAAAAACTCAATAATATGTCAATTAAAATTCCATTTTCGAATTCTGACAGATTTATCATGAGTGAATTAAAGAAAAATACAAAAGAAACCGATTTCTCTTCTATATATTTGATTTAATGTGATGTCATACATTTATTCGTAAATATTCATTGACTCATCTTATTATTCATTTGATCACATTTTTCTAACAAAAAAGAATCTAATATATTCGCATTGCATCCTAGCTTCTCAATTAGGGTTGTGAGATTTTCCTCCCCAAAATGTCCGACTTTCTGACAGTTTTTTGACAGTTTCGTCGTAACCTTGGACCAGAGGCAGGATTTTAAAACATGATTTACCTTTCTCTAAAGGAAAGTGAAACAAAAATAATCAGAAAATATCGTTGCGAGGTGAATAGGATTGGAGGAAGAAATGGCCTTATGGCGCAAAGGGTCGGGTTACTCGTGTCTTTTATTCTTTTTTTCCGATCACCAGTTGTAGCACTTTCTGCGGAAATTTTCTGAGTTTCTGACGAATTTTGATCCCTTCCCATTACTAAAAAAATCTGGACAAGCTTGTTTAAGTCTTAGAATAACTGATTGTAATATTTTTGTTGTAAGCATAATGTTTTATTGAGTCTGACAAGCGGAAGAGTGATATTTCTCCAAGAAGTTGATATAAACCTTTCGATTTTTTAAATTTCTCTTTGAGAAGAAAAGAAACATCGATAAAGTACATTAAATTGAAGATCAATCTTAGTTTGAATAGTTAACTATAAAATAAAAATTTTCATGTTGAATTAAGTTTTATTTTTTATCTTAGATAAATATTTCAATTGAAATTCTTCAGAAAAGTTGAGTTAAATTATTTTTTCAAGAAAATGATTTTCTTATTTTGATATTAATTTATATTTATTTGATAAATATTGAAAAAATAAAATAAAATGTAATTTAATTAAGTAATAATCCCTTCACATATCAAATGGCTTCAATACAAAATAATCAAAGAATAACAACAACATAACTTGTAAAGAGATGAACACTTTGTTTTTATTTGCTTTCGCTATGCTGAGCTCGAGTTTTATTCTTTTATTAATAATTTTTTTTATTTGAAAAACTAAATGTTTTCGTTTTTTTTTTCATTTAGACAAAATCGTCCTCCAATGTAACATAATTTATCAATTGAAAGAAAAGATTCTATTATTAAATTAACTAAATATATTTATCTTTACTTTATTTTTCTTTTCTTTATTCGTGCTTTTGTCTTTTAAATATGAAAAAAAAAAAAATTGAAATGTCGTTGTTTTTCTTTCAAGAACAAAATTAAAAAAAAAAGGTGTTTGTTGTCAATTGATTCTTTTTAGATTTAGATAAATATGTCACAAATTCCACCTGTTATTATTTTAGATGGAACAAATATAAGGTGAGAATATTATATGAAATACAAACAATTTTAATTCAGATATTCAATTAAATTTATCAATTTATTTCGCTTGATTTTTCTCCTTTGTCAATAGAAATAAAAAAAAGAAAGAAAGAATAAAATTGTCTTTTACAAATATTTTCTCAATAGAGAAATAGATTTGCAATTGTCGTTTGTCAATATTTACTTTAATTCTATTGGTTCATACCCAATTTTTTTTAGATAAAAGTCCTGGAAAGAAATAATTTTATCATTGCTAAAATTGATAGTAATCTTAGAGACCTTTTTTTATCTTAAACAGGTAATAAAAGCATTAAGCAAAAATCATTGATAATTATTAGATATTGTTTAAATTTAGAATTTCATTTCGATTAGATATTTACCACATATTGAGACGATCTCTATTCGTATGTCATTTTTACATACTGACTCTCAGAAAAGACGTCCGTGAAATGTGATTGTAATAACTCTTCAATGATTAAACTGATTCACATGAGATTTTCATTATTTATTTGAATATTATCACAAGTTTTATTTCATACAATTTCATCAATAACTATTATCTGATATGATCATCATTAATACTCAAGCATGAAACCATATCTTTCGAAATATTTGTCGAAAATCAATGTATAAATAGATAAATAAGAATCAATGATGAGATTACAATAATCTGAAAATAATCTTTATGAATTGATTCTCTGCTAATTGTGTCACAAAACATCATTCCATGCTTGAGTATTGATGACGATCATGTGAAACAATATTTATCGGAGAAATCATATGAAATAAAACTTGTGATAGTATCTAATGAGATGACGAAAATCTCATGGGAATCGGTTCAATCAATAAAGAATTGTTTCGTTTTACTTCAGAACTGACTTTTGGAATACTCGACAATCCCATGATAATTTATGTGAACTTTATACTAATAGATAGTATATATTTTACTTGTATCTGCTCCTTTATAAAAAGTAATTTACTTATCTTTTTCTAATGTGAGTAACATTGAAACTCAGTGAACATACACCGTAAAGACGATTATTTTAGGATTTTTCTTAATCTCATATGAATACTTATTATGATTGTTTGTCTTGAGTAAATCTTGAATTCACTTTGTCAGAATAGGTAAATAATTAATTAAATATAAAAAAAAAAGAAATAAAATACTGCTTTTCAACAAGTTCGAGTTATAAATAAAGTATAATTTTGCGAATATATGATTTACTTCATATATATAAGACATATTGACCTTGTTCTATGTTATAAAAAAAAACCGCAATTATTATGACGATGAGAAAATTTCTAACTATCTAAGTGAGTCGAAGCATTTTTATTTCTCCACTTCGTTAGATGTGTTTTAACATATTATAATAAAATAAGTTCTATGAAAAACAACAAAAAAAAAAAAAGAAGAATTCTCAACGTAGAATAAACTGTTTTCCATTTTATTATACAGTTAGTTTAAATAATGATAAAATATGTTCATTTGATAATCTAATGAGTAAAAGTAAACAGTTAATTAGATTTGAATAAATATGAGATTTAGATTAATTTAATTGTTTATTATTTTTGTTTTATTTAAAAAAAGTGAAAATAAAAAAATATAAATTATTTCGAATAGTTATTCATCTGAATGTTCTCCACCAAAGGAAGAATCTAGTCAAGTGGCATTAATATCTTCATCAATAACATTGCCAGTAGGTCCACGACAGCAATTAAATAATATCTCATCACAAACATGTAATACATCATCGAATATCTCAGGAACTACTTATTATTTTAATGAAACAAATTCTTCTGACAAACAAACAGGTTATTAAATATTTTTTTTTAAATCTATAAAAACAAAAAAAAAACATTTTAATTTGTATAGATATTGTAAATCTTCCAAATAATGAATCATCAAATATAAAAATGTTTGTAGTATCATCTCCATCACATAGTAATGATATATCATTTGAAGAAAATAAATCAATATTAAATGAATCAACAGATAAAGTTAATTTATCATCATTATCATATCTTCAAACTAAACATCGTAAAATTGATCATAGAAGAAATAAAAGTGAACCAGTTATAAATGCAAATTTAGTAGATTTATCATCAATTAATTCATATCCACGAACAACAATACTTGAATCATCATCAACAAGTACAACAAGTAATGAATCAGCAATAACAAATAATAGTTCTTATGAAAAAAAACGAAAATCTTCAAAAAAAATCAATTCACCATCAATAAATATGAAGAAAAGAAATGAAAATAATATTTCTTCTCCAACACAAGAGAAATCTTCTTCGTCATCATCAGCAACAAAAAAGAAGAAACCATGGTATAATGTAAGTTATTACGAGTTTTTTGTTTTTTTCAAAACAAAATTTCAACTTTTTATTTGTAAATATATTTCAATATAATTAATCTATTATAGTTTTGTTTCAATCCTCTTAGGAGTTAAGAATAATGTCAAATAGTAAAACAATGAGAGATATTTTTACTCCTACAATCGCACATTATTCCAATTTTTCTCCTACATACAAATACTGTTTTTTTTCAAAAAAACAACAAATATATGCAAGAAAAAGAGAGGATGGTTCGGCCCTTTTTAACTCAAAGGGCATCGAACGAGAAAGAGAAAAGAAAAGTGAGACAAACGAGAAGAAAAATGTAATATACATAAAGAAGCATTAATAGAGACGTATCTTGTTTAATCGTTGTTTGTTTTTTATGAATTAATCGTATTATTTGGAATCTATTCGTCAAAAGGTATTCAATCTAATAAATATATATATAGATATTTTTGTTTAATATTAAAATAATAAAGTAAATGGATACAATTCGATTATTTCTTCGTTCAAATAGTTTTCGAAATTTACGCATAAAAAACGATTTCAACAATGAAATATTACCAATAAGATCAAATATAATTAATATAGAAAAAGAAAATTTATTAATTGAAAATGAAAAAAATCAAATATTAACAAAACGAAATTCATCAAGTGAAAAATTATCTTCTAATAATATTAAATCATTTTCATCAACAGATCCATCATCAAGTTCATTATCTTCAAATTCTCCAATAGTTTCATCAAATTCATTATTAAATAATACAAAACATAACAATATCATTGCAAATGCATCATCATCATCATCATCATCATCAATATCAAATGTACGTTCATTTACATATGAAAATTCTTCAAAAGAACGTCGTCATAAAAAACAACGAAGACATTCATCAATTGTTCAACAAAATCTTCATCATTTATCATCATTATCATACACCATGAGACGAACAAAATCATATCGAATAAGAAAATATTCAACCGAAAAAATGAAACATCGAATTATTCAAGTAAATCATTCAACAAAATCTGTTAGCTTTCCACTTTCAACTAACATAAACAATCAATTATTTCCTATTTCTTCAACACAAATACATTCAGTAAAAACAACAACAACAAATGCTTTTCTAACAGCAGCTGCCATACTTAAATATTGGGTAGACTTTTCACTGCTAATTTTAATTTTATATTAATATGATATGGAAAAGTGATTTTTACCTTTTTTACATTTTCATATTGCTTTTCAAATTTTTTTATTAAGATTCTTACAATGAAAACAAAAAAAAAACAACCCCAAAATGCATTGCTTTAAGGATACTACTTGCTATTTAGATTTGTTTTTTTTTTAAATAATTAATTTGGCTTGTTTTTTTCTTATTTAATATTTAGCCTTTTCAATCAACTTATCGTCAAAGAAATGAAGAATTTCGAAAAGTCTTTAAAGATGTACCAAATGATGAACGATTAATTGTTGGTAAGATATTTAATTTGATATAGATTTATTTATTTCAAAAAAATAAACAAATTATTTAAATAAAGATTATTCATGTGCATGGCAAAAAGAAATCTTAATCCAAGGTCGAATGTATATATCACAAAATTATTTATGTTTTTATGCTAATTTTCTTAAATGGGAAACAAGTTTATGTTTAAAATTTAAAGATATTATTGGTGTAACACGAGAAAAAACAGCTAAAGTTATTCCAAATGCAATTGAAGTTCGTACAAATAAAAATGAAAAATATTTTTTTGCAAGTTTTGCAACACGTGATAAAACATATGCAATGATTTTTCGAATATGGCAAACTGTATTAATTGATCAAGTTAGCATTTTTTTGATTTTTAATTATAGACGAATTAATTTTGTAAAATAATTTTAGCCAATATCATCTCAACAATTATGGAATATGATTCATCAATGTTATGGAGATGATTTAGATATGACAACTGATGAAGAAGATACTTATAATAAACAATCAATTAGTTCTACATCTGAAAAAAATTCTCCAATACAACAAACAAAAAATGAAACAAATGATAAATATTGTGTAAGATTAGATTTGTTTTTGTTTTTTTTTTCTTCTTGTTTTAGATAATGACTCCTACACATCTCAACAATAGTTATCTTTTATAATAAAATTTTTAGTATATCAAATATTGTCTTGATATATATATAGATATTTTTTTTTATGTCTTTTTTTTTTATGAATAGAATAAAATAATTGAATAGGCGTATGGACAATAGAGAATATTTTCAAGGAAATCTTGTTAACTGTAAAGCATGTAAATCAAAAGAGAATAGTTACTCTTTCCTTTTCGTCCTTCATGATTTTTATTGAAATAACGATTCTTACTTAAAAGAATGTAACAATGGTTCATTTTTTATTTTTATTTTTCGTTTATTAAATCAAATATTTCACTGAGTAAAAATTGTTCTTTCTTTTTGTTTTTTTTTCTAAATAGGGTGTCACACCAAATTCAGTTTGTTCAAAATCTAGTGAAAAAGAAGAAATCGACGATCATTCGAGTGTATCATCTTGTGGTGGACGTCAAATAGATGATGATAGTTATAATGATATTGATGATAATCAAAATGTAATACCTATTGGTGAAGAAGCAAATAGCAATACACTTATTCGTCAATCAAATTCAAATATAAATAAACAAGATAATTGTTTTATATCAATGGCAGTTGTTCCAGGTTTATTTATATTAATATGAAAATTTTTTATTTTTTGTAAATAAATTATTTAAATTTAGAAACAAATTATCTTTCAAAATGTTCATGTCAATCCCATTTAGCTACTCAATTAATTGATCGAACATATTCAATATCAGTTGAACGTCTTTTTGATTATTTATTTGGTGATAATGATTTTGTTGTTGCTTATCATGCATCACGTCGTATTAAAGGTTTTTATTTTTTTCTTCCTTTTCTGATATTTTCTTATCTGAATTTTGTTTTCTTTAGATTATAATGCTACTGAATGGAAAGTAAATGAAAAAACAGGCAAACGAGAACGTCTATGTACTTATAAAGTTGATGTTTCTGCAGTTTTCGGTGCAACAACAATTTGTTCAAATGAAAAACAAGTAAAACTAAATAAATATTTTCTTCTTTGATTTATTTAATTAATAAATATGAAATGAATAGATTATTCAATGTGAATTATCAAAATCACATTATATAATTGATACTGAAGTTCGAAATGAAGGAATAAAATATGCTGATGCTTTTTTTATTGCATCTCGTTATTGTCTTATACAAACTGGACCAAATAAATCACATTTAAAAGTCACTTGTGAAGTTAGATACCTTAGAAGTTTAATGATTATTATTAAATGTAAGTCGAACTGATTGTTTTTAAATTTTCTTTTATTCAGTTAAATGAATATGTTTATATTCATTATGACTATTCAACATCGGCTTTTTTTTTCTTTCTATTTAACGAGAAGAATTCCATATTGATTGTTCTTTTGAGCGATTAGAATAAAATATTCTTATCAAAAAAGCTGTTAGAATGAAAATATGGAAAATAATGAAATATATTTCTCATCATATAAAATTTTATACTTATTATAATTTTTATTCAGCGTTCATCGAAAAAAATGCTATGGCTGCTCTTCAAGATTCTTATACAGATTTGAGTAAGTTTTTCTTAAATATATTAATTTGCTCATGCTACAATGTTTGGCTTTTTATATTTTATTTTTGCTTTTTTTAAAAAGATAATCGAATCGAACTATCAACATCAACAGGTGTTTTGCTTAAATTTATTGTATTTATTTTTAAAGATATTTATAATTTGTTTGTTTTTTTAAATATTTAGTAAAACGTATGGAAGTTGAATGTTCGAGACGTCAACGACGTTCGAGTACAACAATAAATAATGAACAAGATAAAGAAAATCAATTAAAAAAGAAACATTCACAAAAACAACAATCAACTAAATTAAATTCTACCATCAATGATTCTTCACCACATCAACAACGAAAACAAGCCACTCACAATGAAACTATCCATCATACTCAAAGTAAATCGTTTTTCAATCATGATTGTCTCACGAAATTAGCAAGAAGAAGAAGAAGAATACTTTTGTTTTTCGGTTAGCTTGCAGTATGGAATGATGTCCAGTGACAGATTCATTAGTTCAATGTCTTTTCCACAATTTTGACTAGCTGTATCTCTCAGCAGAAAGTTAGCTTGATGCAGAACTTTCCATATACATTGACTAATCACAAGAGAAGGTGTACGTGACAACATAGCCAGTATGCTATCGTATAGGTGACCTAAGACGAATAACCATTAGTGATTTGTCTAGGGTATTTCTGCAGCTAGTAGTATCAAGGCTTAAACATAGTATCTGTTGAATATGTGTCGAATAAGATATCCACTCAGCCATTATGGCTTCTCACAAAATAAAAAACATTTGACTAATGTTTTGTCTATCGTTGACATCAGCGAAGACCAAATGCAAAAATTTCAGTGACAATGACGTTTTTTTTTAATGTATACTCTGATGAAGTTTTGATAGTATTGCTAAAGTGATGAATGTTTTCAATAGTTTAATTAGGCATAAAGAAAAAACAAAAAGTATTTAGATCACGCATTAAACACACATTAATATATAACAATCAAGATGAAAGACATGCTTAATCATCAGAATCAATATCTATTTGCTTTAGTTTTGATCCATTTTGAAAAAATTTTCTAAAACTAATTTTCAATTATAAATGATAAACTTTAAAATTGAAATATAATAGCAGAAGAAGCAAATATCAAAATCTTTATCTGAAACAATTTTATACAAATTCGAGACAAGTTGGATTCATAGAGATAATAATGATTTTCAGAGGGTCAGAAGAGGAAATAACGAACTTCAACATTCATATTGTCTGATTTTTTTTCGTCTAATAGAAAGAGGATTCTATTGAACAATTTCTAATGGATTTTTGAATAGAGATTGTTAGCGTCTATTATAATTAGAACATGTCAATTAATCGAAATCGAACAATGCTAAGATCGTCGATCATGTCGAAATCTTAGCATATGTAGAATTTCAATAACGATTTGAATGAGAAAATGATATATAAATAATTTTGAAATAATTTATTTTTTTTTAAAATTTTTTGTATTAAATAATTAAAATTTAGATGCAAAATTAGTTTTATCATCTTCATCGAATTGTTTATCTTCCTCAGAATGGTCAAAAAGCAATGTATTAATTCCATTTTGTTTCATCATGTATGTATCAATAAGACATATTTCACATAGTTTTTTGATTAAAAAAGAAAATTTCTTATTTATTTTGTTTTTCTATCAAATAGAATGTTAATCCTTGTTAGTGTGAATATATTTTTATGTATTAAATTAAATGAAATCGATCAAATGACTGATCGTCTTTCAAAAAATTATCCATTATGGTCGTATGGATATCCGTAAGAAAAAAAAACCTAAATTCATTTAAAAAATAAATTAAATTATTTATTAGATATCCAAAAGAAGAATATCAATGGTCTTTATTATTAAAAAGACAAGAAGAATATTATCAAGCTAAATTAACTGGTCTTCATTCTGTCTTAATATCAACTCATAATGCATTAAAAAATGTTTGTCTCGATTTCACGAAATAAATAAATCAATATTTCTTTTCGTTTTTTTTGTAACAGGTCACAGATGCTCTAAATGAATTAACAAAAGTGAGCAGGGAAACAAGTTCAAATGCACCTATTAATCATCTTCATTCACTCTAGTGTTATTTGGTGCTATTTTTTTAAACCGGTGTTTCTGTTTCCTCGCTTGTTCTGCTATTGAACAGTCTTTATTGTAAATTTTTTTTTTCTTATTATGTATTTAATTCACTAAGAGAAATATGATTCCGTTTTTTTTTACTAAATCTTTGAGCGAATGAAAGAAGAAAAATCTCGTTTACATTATTGTGAAGTTATTATATCTATCGTCAAGTTTTTTTTCCTTTTGTCATTTAAAAAGCCATTTTAATTGTTATCGAAATGAGATATTCAATAAAAGTAAACACAAATTGATTATTTTTAATCAAGTGAGCAAGTGATATCAAACCAAATGGATTTTCTACGAAATAGATAGATTTTTCATTTTTAATTCTTTTGTACACGATATAATTTTCAGTGAGATAGCTTTTATAAGTTGATTAGTTTTTTTTTGAATTTAAATCGAAGATAATTGATTTGAACTGATCAATTTCATTCGACGAAAGTCAATAGTCGAACTAAATATTTCAATGAAATAAAACTATATATGATGTATTTAAAAAAATTGGTTCATTTTCTGTCAAATTATGAGGAAAAAATTTTTGGAAACAAATCCATACAACTATTTGAGTAGCGATTGAAGCGTCAATAAAAGTCGATATTGTCCAACCCTTCAATATAAAAATTTCAACAGATAAATTGAGTTTTTAAAAGTGTCAAATAATATAGATTTTGATGAAAATCTGAGATCGAAAAATAAAATTTTGACTTCTGTCTTGATTCTTGAATGGACTCAGAAGCGGCCTCTTTATCATTCCATAGATTAATATGAGCTGACTAGTGTCGCATTTAATTTTGCATATTGAGCATTTAAATGTCGGTCTTGATGTGTACTTTTCACTTATATATGATGGTGCCTAGTTGAGGACGAAATTTCTGAGTGAAACGATTCGACATTATATGAGTCATATTAGAGAGTTACAAATGGTCATTAAAAAAGCCGATAGTGTAAGCCATATATCGACTCGAGAGTACCCTTTTTTTTTCAATATTTTTTTACAATTTTGTAGAAAATTAAAAGCTATATAACATATGAAAAATTCAGCTTGGTCCCGTTTGTTTTCGAAAATTCGCAGTAGATATATTTTTAAAAATCGACTGGCATGAACTCATAAATTGTGCCAGTTCCCACTTATGTCGAACTAAATAATGTCAGTAAAGAGATGATATACAATATTCTAAATAGCTCATTTAGTTCAGTTTTTCATTCTCTATCTTTTGATATATTGCACGAAAAAATTATCCACCGTATAGAAATATAATCCTGGTAGACATTTTTACGACGATTTATGCCTATTTTTTGAATAGTAGGCAGGTAGTGCTTAAAAGTCGATCCAGGCTAACTTTACTATAGTACATTCAAATGAGCTAAAAATTTGGGTTTGGTAGTTTTAGATTATGACCTTTCGAATGCACATAAAAAATCAAAAATTTAAATTTTGACCAGTGCCTCGATTCCTTGGTTCTCTCATGGACGCTCTCTTAAGGATCGACATTTGTAAAGTACGTGAATACCCACGAATATCCATAGATTTTGTGAACGTGTAGTCATAATCGAGTTACGTATACACTCAAAATAGTAGACTTTTAAAAAATTGCATAAGAAAAATATCCCATATATAATATTTCACCTTATGCTAATCAGGAATTACGAAGCTCGATATGTACTGAAAATGACAATATCGTTGCATTTTAGACCAACCATAAAAACATAGCGGTTCATAATTTGGAGTTGAATATTTTACGGGTAGTGGATCGTGTAGTTTACAAATACTGAACTATGAGTAACGTAAAAATCGAATATCTTCCTCTAGACAAGCCTTGTTAGTTTGGCAATGAAAACTTTCATTTGACCCGAATATGTACGATCTCTTTTAGTGACAACACAAACATCTCCGTGGCTAGTTGAACATTTAGGTACTGGGAATAAGCGAAGCCGATAAGTTCGCGTTCGGTGCATTTCTATTCTCAACCGCTCTCAATAAAAATTTCTCAAGATCAATATTGGTTGAAAAGTGCCATCGAGTTTGATTTTTCTTCATGAAAATCCTTTTTTTCGTGAAATATTGATGAGGATGACTTGGAGTGGACACCTTACACTAGTTTTTCATTTGTTTAACAAAAATCTTTAAAACATGACTTGACGTTGGGTGGTCTAGATCGAAAATTACAAGTTCTATCGATTGGCTAAAACTCCGAATGAAATGGCGATTGGGATCGCTAGAGGGTATGAATGTGGGTGGAGTGTGGGAGTGGGTTTGGGCGTGGGTGTGTGTGGGTGGTGTATGGGTGTGGAGGCGTGGGTGTGGGCGTAGATCTAGCTATTCTGATGGCATTTACACCCACACTCACACCCACACTCACACCCATACCCCACCGACACCCACACTCACACTCACACCCACACCTCACCGACACCCACACCCACACTTCACCGACACCCACACCCTCTGAGAACTGAATAATTTACTAGCATTTTTATCCTATGATCTTGATTTAGTTCTTTTCATAAAGAAATGGAGCGAATCTTAATAAATCTTAGAAAAAAATTTCTCACTCTCTTTAAGGTTGATATAAAAATTGTTTTGAAATTCAGGCTACATCAAGGAGTTCTTTTTTTTAATCTTATCAGAAAAAGAAAATTGAAAATCATTAAATGAGAATGTTAGTTTGAAATTAGTCGTCGTAAATTTTTTTCGTTAAATAGATAGTTTTAGTAAGCAGTAAATCTTTCGATAAAAACTACTTATCATTTTGATTATGTTCGAAAAAAAATTCAAAATATATTTCTTAAATCGAATTGAAATAAAAAAATAGTAAAAGTTCACTAACTAAAATAAATATGTAAAATGATATTGTGTTTTCAGAATTTTTTTTGAAATAATTTGTATTCAGATAGAATTCAAATAGAAGTTTACATTAAAATCAGAAATTAAGATATAGAATGACATGGCACACTCAGCTGAGTAAGTTCATCAGTATGTAAACTGGAGGTCTAGAGATCAATACTCTATATGTTCATTTCTCTTCTGTTCTATTTAGAAAATCCTGCAAAGGTCTCGCCAAGAAATTGATAACATCCTAAAAGAAATCTAGTCAAATCCTGACAGATGTGAACAGAAATCTTTTTTTTCCAATTTTGAATTATTGAAATACTGATAGGATCGTACAATTCCATGGTATCAGAGGTCCCTTTGCTTCTTCTTTTAGTTCAGTTTTATTTCGAATGACCCGACCCAAGATAGAGAGCATCGCGATGAGAGAAAAAAAGAATCAAAGAATGTAAACAAAGAGAACGAAAACAGAACAGAGACAAGAAGCGAATGCCAAAGGCGAACAGAGAGAAAACGGATAATAACAGCTGAAGCGATGTGAGGGTATGTGAACAACATGTCTGTAACACATGGCTACACACTTCTTTCAGGAATCATCGATTTCCTGACTCAATTTTGGCCCAAAAACAATAGTAAACCTATCAGGATTCTTGAAAATCCTGTTTTAAGCCCCATCAGAAATCTAAAATTCCGTGTCTATACACTTTTTTTTCAGAATTTAGTCGTTTTCCCAGGAAAAAAACGGCGAATTTCTGCAGGATCCTGATCACATATGTCAAGGATCTGGCGTTGAAATATCAACGATTTTACCTAGGAGAGTGTAACCGTCAGAAGAACATAGGTCTATTCTTCGTTCTTTGAATGAGAAAAATGTTTCCGGCGTAAAAACGTAAATAAATATTTTGATTCATTAAAAGAACGACAAAAAAAATATTTCTGTTTGTTTCCCATACTACAACGCATTTCTTGTTCTTTATATATACGGCAGCTCTTAACAGTGTAGAGCGCCGCTTGCACTATATATTGTCACTTTTAAAGAGAAAGGAAAAACAAATACAAGACGTCGATTTCCATGGCACAGCTGCTTTATGGAACAGGTAGCGTCAAATCGTCAGTTCTTTTTCTTTTACTTTAATATTTTCTTGTGAGAGGAATCACCATTTTTTTCTGTTTCAACCAATCCAATGCTACTTTAAGAGATGAAATGCATGTAAAGAAAAGAAAGCAGATTCATTATTTTTTCTTTAGTTGGAAAAAAGAAGATCGGTTTGTGTCAAACAACGTGTACTCGGTAATATTTCTTCATATAACTAACACTTCGTGAGTACTGTCACAAATGTAAAGTGAGAGATATTTGCTGCTGACCGGTAGTTCTAAGCGCTTCTTTCATTAGTACATTGACAAAAAAGATTTAAAATTCATTAACAATCGCAAAACTGTGCTTTCTCCAAAATATCCCATTATCTCACCTTTCTAACTTCTGTCACTATTCAAAATAATGTAATTCTGGCTTCTTATGCGAAATTGATCGTAAAAACAAGATATGATCTCTAAAACAACAGTGTCTAGAGGTTGTGAATTTTTTTTTTGGTTTGTACTCTGTTTTATTGTGACACTCGTCAGCGCTTACAAAAAGGGGAAGAAGAAAGAAACGAAAGAAGGGGAACAAAAAAGGAAGGAACGCATAGAAGGAACAATCAAGGAACAGAGAGAGTGAATGGAGAACAAGGCATAGAACAAGAAACAGAAAGTTACAAGTAACGTTCATCGACAGTTGATTCACCTAGCCCTAGACTGACGTCATAACGACACACATGTGTTAGAAAGTTATAAGATTAAGATTAAAAAGTTAATACTAAAATTCTTCTGAGTACAAAAAAGCGCTAATAAAATTTGAGCTGTTTATACTAAAAAAAAATCATATTTAAAATAATATCGTTTTCATACATCATAAAATGACGTATTTGTTCTGGTTCACTTGTCAAAATTTTATTATACGTCATATGCTGATTAGTAATATGGGTGCTATATGGTCTTTTGTACCATATTTACCGAAATGGTCATTTGTACCAAAAAAAATGGTCGTTTGTGCCAAAGAAATGGTCGTTTGTACCAAAAAAATGGTCATTTGTGCCAAAAAAATGGTCACTTGTACCATGTTACCGACAAAAAACGATATACGCGCAGACAGATCAATTCCCGTTTCTAGACCCTATCCTTACAGTCTAGGGAATAGTGAATAAAACATCTACAACAACAAATTCAGAACAAGATGTTAGGAATGGGGGTAGATGATTACGGGGGCTGATTTATGAAATCCAGCCAGGTAAGGAGCAATGAATGATGTCTAGCTTTCAAGTTCTTGATCTGTCTCATGGTGAAAAAGTGACCCATGCAGTCGTTAGTCGTTTTATGGTAATTATCCCAGAAAAATATGTCATCCAAAAATAGTGAGAAGCCCAAGTCTGATATATATATATTCCCTCGACTGTAGGGAAGGGCATATGAAAAAAGTAAAAAGAGTTTGTGTGTCTGTGGGTGTGTGTGTCTGTTTGTTGCAAGGTCAAAAAAACATCAGAAGGGAACTTTTATCAGGTGTACCTTCTAAGGTTTCAATACAGGATATCGAGGTCGGGAAATCTGATTTGGAGGTCGGATTTTACATCCGGTGTTCTTATTCGCTAGAAAGCTGACGAATCAGAAATCAGCTTTTTTATTTTAAGCTTTTCTCACATTCTAATGAAACTTTACTATAGGTTATCGAGAGTCCTGATTCTGAATCTGAGATCAAATTTTACATCTAACTTTCCCATTGGCTAGAAAACCGACCAATCAGATATGAGATTTTTTATTTTAAGCTTTCCGTACATTTTGATGAATACTTACTATAGGTTACCGAGGGTCAGGAATCTGAATCTGAGATCGAATTTCACATCTGACATTTCTATTGGCTAGAAAGCTGACTAATTAAAAATGAGATTTTTTATTTTAAGCGTTTCCTATATTCTGATAAAACTTTACTACAGGTTATCGAGGGTCAGGACTCTGAATGCGAAATTGTAACTATAAATAATTGCCATTAGATTTTCAAAAATGACAACAGAGCGACAGTTAGATCTATTAAAATTCATTGCTTATATGACGTGTTTGTTGGGATGGTGAAATATTCTTTCGAGCAAATTTTTTTCTTATGAATGTGTTCTTGAACTATGCTGAAGATGAGGATGAGGGTGATAGATCTCTCTTCACCCTCACCCTCACTCTCAAGGATCATCCAGAGTGCATTGTGACTTACATTAATCGACAGAGGAAAAAACCAATCTCCTCGATTGGTTGCTGATTACAGCAAAAGGAAAGGAAGATAGCGATAACTACGTTGCTTATACGATGATCGGGCAATTCTCTTGTTTTTGCTTTGCCTCAATCATGGGGAACTGATTGCTCGTTACTAGACTTGTAATGATAGTTTTCACACCGAATGTATGACGTTTCTAAGAAAGTATTGATACTAATTTGTAATTTTCAACTTTATTCGACTTGTATCCATCGTTCTAGATTATCTACGATCTATTCGTCATACAGAGAAAAACAACGATGGAGAACAAATTTTTGGACGAACCTGATGCTGTCCATCACGATGAAAGTTCAAGTCCGATCTATGGTTACCAAGACCAACGAATCATGACATTGGAAGCAGCTGTTCAAACAATCACACATGCCATTCCTAACGTTATTAATTACGTCACACAAGCAAAGCTACAATGCAGGAAAACGAGTATATTAACAGAAGACGAATCTGCAGCTATCTATCTCTACACGATGGGTAACCCATTATTTTCCTCGACACTAAACCATAATCTTCGTGCTATGGATAGAGAGGCACTAAGACCATGGTTCACCTACCTGAAACTCTTCGTTACCGCTCTCAACAAGTTACCTTCATTCAAGGGCACTGTGTGGCGCGGTCTATCGAAGAGAATCAATTTTAACCCTGCTGATTATGCTATTCAAACTTGGTGGGCAGTAACTTCTACTTCGAAAGATCTCAAGATCATTGAGCCTTTTCTCGACAACACGGGTACCTTTTATGCTATTGAAACCATAAATGGTAGAGATGTTTCACAGTATTCAGCTAATCCTGAAGAACAAGAAGTTGTCCTTATGCCAGGTACACGAATATATCTCACGAGTGAACCACTTCAAGTCAACAACGGACCATTCATGCTCTCTTTCAAAGAATGGTGAGTGAATTGTTTTCACCTGACGATTAATCTTTCGCATAAGTAACTTTGAGTGCTATGAATCTTTCTCATTCATATCAGAGACATCAGCTTCTGAGAGAATCATCAATCGTCGACACACATATATTGTTGACATTTCTATCTTTTAGTATGAGCATACCCCAAGGCAAACACGTCATGGTTTCCCATGATGTCAGTGATGAAGCTATCATCTTACAAATACTTCAAGTTCTGCGCGATCAATCAATTCCCATTTGGTTCGATAAGGACAGAAGAAGGAGTGATAATATTTACGACAGGTATATGCGTTCGAATTATGATCATGAGACTGATTATACTAATATCATCTGTATGTCTATGTTTCAGTCTGGCAGTTGGAGTGGAAAATGCAGCATTCATTTGTTGTTTTGTCAGTCCAGAGTACGAACAAGCGACTCGCTGTCAAATAGAAGTACAGTATGCGAATAAGCTTCATAAGAAGATCATTCCGTGTCTGATCAGAGCTGAAGAAAACTGGCAACCTGTCGACTGGCTAAAACCTATGATACAAGGAGTCGAATATGTTGATTTTCGTCATCTCTCAAACTCAAGCATCCAATCAAAAGCGAATTCCTTAATCTGGAAACTGCAAGACCTACAGTATGTATCAGAAGATAGTTTGACACGGTCCAATATTCTATTCGAAATGATCAAATACGAGTATATACGCAATAGTAAAATAGAACGCTTTATGAATCCATCGAAATCTTTTCCTATCGAACAGAGTTACATCAATTTGGCCATAGTTGAAATGAAAGAACACCAGGAAAAAGAAAAGAGGCTTCGTGAGACTCAGAACATTGATACAATTATGGGTACATTCGAGCAAATTTATGGCAGTAAGACTCCAATCGATGTCAAAGATATTTTCAAAACATGCAAAGATCAGACTAGAAAGGTGCTAGTCTTTGGTCGAGCTGGTATTGGAAAATCAACATTTTGTCGATATGTTACCTACCAATGGGCAACTGGTGCAATTTGGTCAGAATATGAACTAGTTGTGCTCGTTTCTTTACGATCTTTAACAGAAAATCGTTATCCACTTGGCACCATTTATTCCCTAGTTGACATCGTCGAAAAAGAATATTTTTCTTATCCTTTCCTATCAGAGAAAGACAAACAGCTTTTGCAACAAGAACTTCGTGACAATCATATTCTGTGGCTTTTGGATGGTTATGATGAAATAGTACAGAATAGATCTTCACATCTGCAAGGTTTACTCGAACAATTGCTCAAGACTTCAGATCATATCATTACATCTCGTCCATACATGAATACTTTATCGTACCCTGTGCAGATGGAAATCACAGGCTTTACAGATAAAAATATCCCCAACTATGTCAAACTATTCTTCGATCAGTTGGAAAATGCGTCACAAAATTCATCAGACCAAGATGAGAAATTACTCAGCTTTCTCCAACTGAATCCTAGAATTTGGGGTATTGCACATATTCCAATCAATCTAGAACTTGTTTGTAGTGTTTGGAGTAATAATGATTGGTCAGAAACAAAAACAATAACGATGACGGTGCTCTACGATAAATTGACTGAATGGATTTTTCGTCGATATTTGGAGAAGCAAAGAGAAATTCCAACCAACCTGACAAGTTTGTTCGATAGAGCGGAGGTTTATCAACACTGCCAGAATGAGTTAGCATTCTTAGAAAGTCTGGCTTTTCGTGCAATGGAAAGCAACACTATTCTTTTAGGTTCAGATTTAATTAGAAAAGCTAAGGATGAGACAAAGTGTTCATTTATCTATCATCCACATTTACTCAATCTTGGAATATTAAAATCGTCCACTCAACATGGTACTGGGACACGAATCGAAGTAGACAAAGATCATTACTTTGTCCATCTCAGTTTCCAAGAATATTTTGCAGCTTGTTATTTAACCAAGGCTCTGTCAGGTATCACACGTGACAAGGCAGTTGACTTCATTCAGAAACAAAAATACAATCCAAGATTTCAATTAGTTTTCATTTTTGCATCTGGCCTATTAAATAAGAGTGATGAAAAGCCAAGTATCAACACATTCTGGGATACCCTATTGAATGAGCCTTTAGATCTTGTTGGCATACGGCACATGAATCTTGTGATATCCTGTTTTGATGAGATAGGCTGCAAGAAAACGCTTATTCATAGCAATCGATTAATGGATATGATCATAAAATGGATTGACCATGCTCTTACTGCGCAATTATCCAACTTACGCCATTCTTTAAAACAGATTCTTCAATCATGTAGTACAATGTGCAACGCACCAGACGTTCAAATAGCACTGATCAAATTATTAACCAATCAAAAAACGACCAACCCTGACGAAGTGCTTGCATTCATATCATCCATTCCACTCACCAATCCTATTCCTTCGTTAGTAGATACACTCCTGCTGCAAACCAAACATACCGATTCCATTGTCAGAAGTAGTGCATGTTACGCTCTCAGTGAGATGGGTGAAAAAGCAGCAACGAGTGAGGTGATCAATCGACTTGTGAGTACACTTGACGACAAGGATTACAGGGTCAGAAGTATTGCATGTTACTCTCTCTGGAAGTTGGGTGAAAAAGCAGCAACGAGTGAGGTGATCAATCAACTTATGAGTGCACTTGGCGATAAGGATTACAATGTCAGAAGTAGTGCATTTTACTCTCTCTGGAAGTTCGGGGGAAAAGCAGCAACGAGCGAGGGGATCAATGGACTTGTGAGGGCAGTTGGTGACTATGATTCCGACGTCAGAACTAGTGCATGTGAGACTCCCGGTAAGATGGATGAAGAAGCAGCAAAGGATGAGTTGGTCAGTCGATTTTTGAGGGCATCTTTCGAAGTGAATTCCCGGGTCATGGAAGCTGTGATGACATCTAGTGACGATGATTCCGACGTCAGTGCTAGTGCATGTGAGACTCTCGGTAAGATGAGTAAAAAACCAACAATGAATATGCTGATAGATGAATCTAAGAGTTTACTTATCGGCAACAATTCCTGGGCCAAAATTAGTGCATGTTACGCTCTCGTTCAAAGGGGTGAAAAAGCAGCAACGAGCGAGCTGATCAATCGACTTGTGAATGCACTTGACGTTTATGATTCCAATATCAGAAGTAGTGCATGTAAGATTCTCTGTGAGATGGGTGAAAAAGCAGCAACGAGTGAGGTGATCAATCAGCTTGTCAGTGCACTGAAACGTGATTGGTCTTACACTATACCCATGCACTATAAGAACCTTGTGTTAGTTTATCTTTCTGTGCTTTCCGGATTAGCAGTGTTTCATGATAAGGATGTTGCAGCTGCTGATGCTGTGGAGATTTGTATGAGATGTATTGAGACGAGATCGATCTCACCTCACAGACTTCTGAAAGTTTATATGAATACAACAGAGCGAATATGGCTACCTGCCGCTGTGTATGCCTTTCTTATCAACGGAAGTGCAGCCACTATCGTCGAGAATATAATATGGGTTTATGAGAGAGAAGGAATTATGCAGATGCCCATTAGTAATCCGCAATTGCTTGTGGAACTTCAGAAAGGTTTTGGCGAGGTGATGGACAATGTTGATCTTAAAATTCAGAAGGATTGAAATTTATCGAGAAACCGAGAGTTACATGATGCTACATAACACTTCATCGGAGATGCATAGATGGGGATTTGTGATACACCAGTTGAGAGTGCAAGTGTTAACCTTAATATCAATCATTCATTTACTAGGTGCTTTTAGATATTCGTAGAGTTAGAATCTAGAATTCAGTTATTTTTTTTGCATACTAGTCATATGCAAGTTAACTTATTCCTTTGGTTAGTTACTTGTTTTCTTTCATTTCTTAGTCAGATCATTGTAGTCTATACACTTGATCACGCGATCTCTGTTTTATCGTCATTCAGAATCGAGCGAGAGAGGCGTTTGTTAATCATGATTTGATACTGACAAATCTATCTAAGTGTGGAATGAATAGTAAAATAGAGAGAGCACTTTTTGTACACAGAACATCACACACTGGATGATTATATATTTTGATGGAGAATCTCCGAATGTAATTGATTCATGGTGTAATTATGTATGGTGCGTATTATCATGTGCTTATTAGATAGTGACAACATTCCTCACATCATAATGCCACAACAATTATATTGAATACTTTATAGTCCTGTTTCTTCATTAGAAAATTAAAAGCTATGTATTAAGAGAGACATGAAAAGCGATCATGGTTTTTTAGATGCAACTATTCTTTTGTGTCTAGTCGCTTCTGAACAAGTCGTTTTTTTCGCGTTCGTTCATTTTTCATATTTTGACTTTTTTTGTGCCCAAATGTGTTGATCGTTATAGTAGTGTTACTCTCTCAACGTGTACAGTAAAGACTAGATTGTGACGAACTGTATTTCGTTTGCATGTTCTTTTTCATTTGTTTTGTTTTGCTCATGTTCTATTTGTGTGTAAAAAAATTGAATAAATGTTCTCGATTTTTCATATATGATCGTCCTAGATAGTTTCTACTTTGGAAATACTCCTGATAATGTAATGTTCCATGCTCATAGAATGATTGAATCTTAGTCTTTAACAAAAACAAGACTGGAACAAATTCTTATTCAACTAGCGGATGAACGCACAGATCTTACTCGTAAGCAATACCAATCAAAACAAAAAGAAGTGAACGAAGTAAACAACAGATTCGTGACATTTTCTTCAACATATTGATTTATGAGTTGTCATTGATATTGTTTTCTCTCGGAATGTTCAATCTGTCTTTTCATTAGATTTTTTGAGTGTGTCAACGAACTATGATGACTCAATGTTACTAATGAGCTCACTACTTGCTTATGACATACTACAGAATAGTTTTGAAGCTGCGTTGTATGTATTTGTGTAATCGGTCACAGCCTCATTTCAATTACTTCGATGTGTTGTGGTAAAACAAGAGTTGATCTATGATCGTAGATCGTTGATTTACTGTTATATAGCAGGTAAGTGAGCAATCAATTCATCGTCGTTCTTATCAGCGTCTTGTTATTCGATATTTTCCTTTATCCATCACAACCAGTACTGAAACAATTTCTGTAATACTGAAAAACTATGCAAATACATAGATCTTTTTTATTAGTATTTCATTTATATTCGTTCTATGGATACCAAGAATTTCACCAGATATTGCTTTGATATTATTAGTTAGCATACAAGATTTAGTTGTTTTTTTTTGGGACCACTTCATTCATAAGTTGAATCAAGTTGGTTTCTAACAAGTTTCGCTATCTAATCAACCAAAATATGCACAGCGATGAACATGAAAATTCAAATGATCAATAGTTCGATAAATTCATTATCGAAAACCTTTGTCTTAGCATTTTTCAAATTGTTTCATCAAATCACAAATTAGAATCGCTGACGAATATCGTAATCTAATATCTGTCAGGAAAAAAACCAGTTCTCTTTCGATGATTCAATTAATTATCGTATAAAATCATTTCAATTCATAAAGATGATCGCTTAGTTATTATTCAACATCATTGCTAAACTTAGTCAATTCGACGATGACTTTCCACAAGGATTAATATCAATTTTCCGATCATTATTTGTAAAAAAAAAGAGATGACAATTTTTCAGCAATACTTAGTTTATTGTTTGATTTTCACGTTTCATTCAATCACAATTTTCTTCCAATATAATTCGCAGTAGCATTTAAAATAAAGAAATTTAGCAAATGAATGGTCGATATTTGAGGAAGAAATGAGAAAGAATTAGGGAACGATAATGATGTTCAGATATACAGAGTGTTAAAAAACCATTATGTTCCCTCCCTTCAAAACCTGAAGAGCAAATGATATCCCCAACTATTTTATACCAAATTAAAGCCCGTGAAAAGCTGCATCTGTGAGTGTGATTAGAGAAAATATTGTTTGTGACATTATTAAGATATCCAGTACTACATATTAAAATGTCACGGATGGTACAATCTTGAGTCTATGAAAAGAGCATAATGTTTCTTTCTTCATGTATGAATTACTTGTTGATGGATTGTAGTTTTCATTGCTTTAAGTTCTTATTAAATGTATATTCTGTTAGAGCAGAGTGTTACCTATTTTACGCAGTTCTCGTTTGTTAATGTTATGTTCAGTTATCATAATGTACGTACGCGAAATGAATAACATGTTTACTGGAATCGAGAAGAATTCACTATTCATGCCTGATAATGAAAAAAAGAAACAAAGAAAAAAAGAAGGCTATGCGTACATTTATGCACGGACAGAAAAGAAGAGAATACAGAGAAAAGAAGATGATTGATTGCCGACATTGTTCGAAACTTTATCACTAGTTCTCTTTCTGATTGTCTGTTGTCCGTGCAACTAACTTTTTTGATTGTATTAGAAGTTGAATTAGTTGTTAATCAGATTAAGAAAAGCCTATGGTACATCAATTTAGCAAATCGATATAGCTGTATCACATATCGTGAGATACGTGATGAAATGATTGCAAGAACAGGAGATTCCTTTATCACGCGCCAATGGATTTCCAAAAAGCTACGCCGTAGTGAAGATTGGATATGACGAAATTGGAATAAAACAACCGAAGAATGTTATACACAATTTAGAAGTAGTCGACCTCAGGTGCTCACTCAGGAGAGCAAAAACATTATCGCTTCTGCAAGTGGTATTAGAGGCAGTAGCTGTCGAAAAGTTGCAAGAGAGATTTTGGAGAAAACAAAACAGCGAGTGAGTCACGTGACTATTTACCATGAACGCTATTGACAAGGATTAACACCTTTCCATGTGATTGCCAAGCCATTAAAGACAAATACGCATATTGAAGATCGGAAATGGCTCGTAAATTTTGTTGCCGATTGAACCGAAGAAGATTTCTTACATGTTGCACCTTTGGATGAATTTTATATTTATGTGATACGAAAACCAAACCACCAAAATAATCGAATATGAGCAAAAAATATCGAAGACATCAGCATCGATGAAAGATTTCATGAAATAATTCATGACGCAAGATGTATCGGAGTTTTCGTCATGTTTACTGCAAAAAAATTCTTTGGATGCTAAAAGAACTTGGACAATCTTGGGATGATGCCTATTTTCGCGAAATTATTCTTCAACAACATGTGATTTCATTTCTTCGCGATCCATCGAATGTTCTTGATACGAATGAAGTGATATTTCTTCACGGTAAGGCACCTTGCATGAAAGCCAATGCAACACTGCATCTTCTAGAAGATGAAAATGCGAAGTTCTGGGGGAATTCAATTTGGCCTGACAACAGTCCTAACACGAATCCTACAGAAAACATTGGTGCAATTATTAAAGATAAAATTGAAGAATTGATGACAAACGAAGACCGTCGAAACAGATATAATTATGATGTTCTCAAAATTAATCTTGAGAGTACGCTCGAAGATTTCGAAGATGACACAGATCTTTTCGTTGATTTATTGTGCTCAATGAAGAAAAGATTTGATGCTCTCAAAGCTGTTGAAGGAAGTCATACAAATTTTTGAAACTTTGTCAAAAAAACGTGTTTGTGAGCATTTTATATTACCAATAAATTGAAGACTCTATGATCCACGATTTAAGTGAGTGTGTGGCATAATAGCTTTTTCATAGATTCAGGATTATACTATCCATGACATTTTAATATATAGTACCGGATATCTTAATAATGTCATAGACAATATTTGCTCTAATCACACTCACAGATGCAGTTTTTTACGGGCTTTAATTTGGTATAAAACAGTTGGGGAGGGGAGGGGTGTAATGGTTTTTTAACACCCTGTAGAAGAAAAAACAATTAGTATCCTCGGGGTTTCCGATTGTTTTGAAAAGTGAGAGGAGATAAAGGTTTGAGAGAAAGTACGACATATGAGTTTCCGATAGAACTTATCCAGAAAATGATGAATTCATGGAATTTCTGGAAGATTTTGTCGACAGAAAGCGCTTTCAATCAATTTTCTATCGGAAAAACGACATGAAGAGCGTGAACTAGTCAAATCTCTTCCTGAATTTACCATGAAGCTTCAAAAAATTTGACAGAAAGTATTAGAAATTTGCGCAGAAAGTTGACGATATTGCCGATGTTTGGTGTGGAAAATCTCCTCCATAATCGGGAAGCCCGTTTCTATGTTCAAGTAATGTGTAATCAGCAGTGATCTTATATTGAACAATTTAAGTTGTTAGCCTCATATTTGGTCTCAGATCTGTTTCGGGTTCTGATCTAAAAAATTTATATCCAATCATTCTTTCTCACTGTTAATTTGAAAGTGACTGAATGGGGATGGAGCTAGCCACTCGCTCTCATTTACACCCTCAAAAGTGCCCAAGTCTCTTTTTCGTCATCAAATAATAACTGACAATAACGAAGAAAAGCTTTAGGAGCAAGTTGTCGAATATGGGAGGCGATCAAAGCATGAATATGAAACAATATTCCAATAATAGTACAAAAATAGGCTAAATAGCAAGTGCTTCGTTGTTGTAGAAGAGTCTTTGATAGAATAACAATAATTTGACCAACGGAAGTCAAAATCAGATAAAACATACTCAAAACATCGAATAAATTGACTATCTGCAGATGAACACGACAGATAATCAAATTGTATATACTAGCATCTATGTTATACCCGCCACTAAGGGTCAAAACCTATGATGGAGAGTAAACATAGAGAAAATTAGTCACATTGTATACAATAAGATAGATTGAACATAGATGTTTTTCGTAGAGCTTTTTGAGTAAATAAGCACATGTCACAGTTCTTCTGTAGTTATTTGATATTCTCACAGCGACTCGAGTGGAGACGTACGCGACAAAGCTTTTTCGGTTTCGATCCCAATGATTTTACAGGGTATTTCAAAAGTTTAATCAAAAAGCGAATGTGAATAATGTTTGAGGCGTTCAAACGATTTACATATTTTCTTTAATGCTTTGATAATCTGCTCTTTACAGTTTTATTTAGCACATTTTTGATAAAACAACAGGTGAGGTAGGTTGGATAGCAGTGTTTTATATCTTATTTTTCCATCGTCTAATACTTTATCAAAAAACAAAAATTTGACATTATATGATCGAAAGTTTTTATCCCGAAAAAAGATACATGTTTGTTCTTGCACTATGATCGTTTTCTAATGTTAATGACAATCTTTGAGAATCACGAGAATCAATCGACATGAGCCAAAATCTAGCTAAAGTCTTTGAATCCCCTGGGAGTCTAGTAATGGTAACGAATAAACTACTAGAAGCAACTTGACACTTGCGGATATCTAATCTATAGTTATGCATTTTGATTTGGTCGAATAAGGTTCCTTGGTACTTGTCCACGACGAATTCGATAGAGTGAATGACTGAAACACGGTAACCAGAAGATGAATTTGAGCAAAATATCGGGTGTGCCAGGAAAAATGAGCCTCTCGGTATTTTGAGGATATCTCTTTCGATATACGTCGGTTTTGACATAATTTTTTAATGAAAAGATCCATCTTTTAATTCTCTACACAAATGGTATCTTTTTTCTTATCATAATTGTTGTTCATCATTTGCAAGAGTTTAGTTCAAAAAGTAGTCGGAGAAACAGTATTTTTTGTAAAGCAAGTTTTTCACATCATATATTGTAATTGTTTAACCCTTTGACTGTCGACATAAGAGATTCTTGGATGCGCACGGTGCGTAACGTGTGTTTTTATGCAAATGCATGTGAAAAAGATACATTATGAATGATAATTTAGTTCACGCGAAGATGAGACTCCTGACGTATGTATACGACGGCGATAGCCAAAGGGTTAATAGATATTTCTTTCGATATTACTTTTTTTCCACTTTTTAGAATGCACAAATTTATCTCAACGTGAATAGATCATTGCGTTTAAATCTAGAGTATGTGACGGTCAAAATTCGTCATATAATCTAGAGAAAATATTGTTTTTGCATCATTATCTGAGTTAGTAATGGATAGCAGGTTTTGCATCAACTCAATCTTTTCCGAAATTTTTATTTCTATGAATAAACAATATTTTATCTATATTAGCTGAAGAACTTTGACCGTCACACAGTTAGATTTTAAACATAATGATCTATTCAAAATAGGGTGAACTTGTGCATTCTATCAAGTGGAAAAAAAGTAATGTCGACAGAAACGTCTATTAAACAACTGCAATCTATAAAACGCATGACCATTTTTGTCTTGAATTTTGCTTCCGAATAATCTACAAAATTGCTCTAGTTTTAAATGAATTATCAAGCACTCATCATGCAATTTTTATCACATTTTTAATGAAATCTTTGTTGGAAACAGGTTTGATCGATCAATATTTAAACAAGCAAAAGATTCGGATCACGTTCAAAATACACCTCATACCTTATTTCTTGTTACCCACAAATTAGGAACAAGAACTTTGAAGGAATTGGTTTAGATTTGATCGATATATCTTGTCGATAACATTTCTCATTCAAATTTGTTTTAGAAAAGAATAAGTACAAGAACAAATGCAGAAATACAAGGATATGTTTCCAATCAGAGTCAAGTCATTGGAGCGTTCAGTTGTACATATGAAGATACAGCTGGCTTGTAAATAGTCATTTTGAAAAATTGTTTTGGAGGATAGCTTTTGAAAAAGAAGGAAAAGGGAGGTTATTACTTATTGCTATAGGAAAAGAATTTTCGGTATTTGAGACACATCAAAGTATCTAAATTTTACGAAACAAGAAAGTTATATAAACTTTCAACCGCATACAGTTCTCAGCAGAGGTCAAAATAAAAAATTTACATGTGTCGAAGAAGTAATCTTTTCAACTATATAGTTATATCAATAAGAACAAGATTTTCGAAATAAACAATATCTACTGGCTGATACGCTTCTTATTCAATAGATATATAAACATAAAAATCATAAGTTCATGTAATGAATTTAAATTATTTATAATCAATCCATTAAAGAGCCTAAACTACCTAGCTCCATGCTAAAACCTATCTAAATTAGCAATTTCTAAGGAAATATTTATATTAGATTCTGAATATATGTCAAAAAGATATTAT
>CAJNOL010000068.1:43840-68407 GCA_905250125.1 Rotaria sordida | reverse complement strand
GCTTTTTCAATTCACCATCGGATAGAACATCCAAAATTAGGTATTCAGTCCAAATTTCACATTGGTTCTAATCTGCTATCAAAAGATTTGGAAACCCCAATCTCTCTAGGACTTACAGATAAAGCAGGCTTTGTAGCCAATGATGTACTGAAGGAGCTTTTATAGTTCATATTCGACAAGATCACATTGTTTTAGCTATTATGAATGTTTTTTCATTAGGTTAAAATAACGAATGAAGGAGATACAGAGTCAAAAACCTAGGTTTAAAGCCAAACGAGCACCTCAAAAGGGTTGATTTTCTTCTTTTACTAAAAATCTTTGAGCACTTAGTATATTGATATTCGTAATCACCACACTTGAGTCTATCAATAAATGTGTTTAAATGAAATCAAAGATAAAAAGTTTTTCAGAGATCCCCGTGGACGACCACAGGTTCCAAAACGTTTTGGTGAGCTATCCGAAAAAAAATCATGGAACATCATCAGGAGTCAAGTCTTACTTCAAATCGATAAAAAAAAAGTTAATTTTGTTGGGCGGCAGAAAAATGGCCTTATCGGCCCTCGCCCTTTTTCTATATGAACACTTGTTATTATTTTTATTATAGAAAATTAATGATGAATAGAAAGATTTGAAAAACTGCTCATAGTTTAGTGTCAGTATCAGAATATAATAATTCAATAGCATTATTTTGATAAAACGGCCAAGATGATCTAGAATAATATTTTTATTTAATTAAAATAAAATAAAATACCAAAATCTTACTGGATAGATATTAAAGATGAATGAAGTATCATTGATAAATTTTTTAATATAACTCTTATTGATTTACTATATTCATCCTTATTTCTTGTCTTCAATATCTGAGAGGAAATATCTTTTTAATAAAAAACAAAAGGATAAAAGAAATCAGGAAGATAAAGTAACTAACGTGTTTTGATCGATGTTTTCGAATTCATTATAATAAAAGAACATTTATTAATTGATATATTACATTCAATACTTGTATGAGGAGGAAATATATTAACTGAAATATAATTAAATATAATAAAATAATAAAATAAAACAAGGATGAATGAGTATTTTACAAAATAGATTAATTCGACTTAATGTTTCTGACATTGCTGAATAAAATAATGGAACTGATCGATGAAGTTTATTCAATTTGGTCATTATTATTCTTGATAATTCAATTTCAGCCATTTGTACTATTTTAACAGCAATACGCCAACTAATTAACAAAATACAATAAAAATATCTAGTTTTTATATATGAAGAGTCAATTTTTATAGAGCTTGTTTTTGCTTATCAAAACATAAAATTTAACGTGAATCTTAAAATATTTTTTTAATCAAAATAAAATTCATTACTCTGTTAATTGAGCATCATCTGAATAAATACATTTGTAAAAATTCGTGTCAATCAATGGAATTGCTCGTAATATATGCAATTGTTCTTTGCCTAAAATACATAAAAACTTATTCATTAAGTTTTAGTTTAGACCTATAACAAAATACTTGATTCGGAATAAATCATTTCAAGATAATTTAATAGGAACTTGTATTTAATGTAGTATCGTCTTTCTCTCATTTGTTTCTACAATAATCACACAATATAATATTAATATGAAAATAAACAGAACAGATTTTTTTAATTTCATTTTATTTCAATCTACTAACAATCATTACAACAGACTATTAATGTTCGAGTAGTTGCGTTTCTATTTTCGCAAAGTTGTTGATAAATTAAAAAAGGATTGAGATCTATGACTTACTGATAAATAGGTATGTCTATTGGTCAAATACACTGAAAGTTGTTTTATTTGGGACATTTACTAGTCGATAGTGCTTGAAATTCTGACTCTACTGTACTCCATCTGAGCTAAAAGCTCAACAAAATAAATATTTGGATAATGAAGTCAAATATAGCTCTACTACATATTTTTAACTGACTACAGCTATCAGGTATTTATCACAACTTTATCTAACGTCATTTTTCAGAACATTTATTTATTTAAGCGTTTCGCTCCAAGTGGGCTGCCGCAAAAAGTTTTTACATTTTATCGTCTTGGTATTTTTTCCAGAATGGCTTAGAGTAAGGTTGAGTAGACTCAGAATCTCACGTTCTATTAACTGATATAAGTTTCAAGTAAAGTGATGCTTCGAGTGGTTCGGATCTCATTTGACTAATATCCAAGAGGTATGATTATTCTACTAAATATTTAACTGAAGGAAAACAAGTTTCAAAGAAAAAAAACAACTTACGTTAGAAAGACGCAATAATGAAGTTGAAGAGAAAACTATATTTACGAAAACAACACATCAGTTTTCTAGAAAACTTTCAGGCTCTTCTAATGACAATTCGATCTATTTATCAAGAAAATTTTCTGTCTAAATAGTTTGTTTTCATTTTTTGTTCAAAAATATTTTCCTTTGAAATGAAAATTTCAGTCGATCATTATCACCATGGCGAATCCTTTTTAAATTTTGTTAGTTTCACAGAAACTTGTTCATAAAATATGTTTTGTTATTATATTCAATGAATATTATCAATATATTAGATGTTCTTATATTGTCAGAAAAAACTTCCTATCGAAAATAGTTTAATTCTATATTAAATCCAATTTATAAATAAACCAATGCTATTTTAATGAAAAAACATTTAAAAAAAGATTTTAATTAATTAATCGAATAAATATATATTCATAAAAAAAATACCTGAAATAAAGCATCATCTTGTTCTTTATCATCATCATTGAGACATGATCTTAGTTTTAAATTAGTGAAACGAATAATCATTGTCTTACAATCGCTAGAAAAAAAAAACAGAATCCAAAAATAAAAAACTAAAAAGAAGAATAAAATCGTAAACTGTTTAAAATATCCATATTCTGGTAATAAAAGTGATAAACCTTTGATTTGCATAGTCATATCAAAGATTTTCTTATTAGATAAATCATGCTCCATTTGTAGAAATGTTCGTTGTTTTATTCTAAATAATATTAAAATTTAATATTTTGAAAAAACAAAAAAGTTATTTTCGATAAACAAACTGTGAAGATAGAGAATAAGTATTTTTATCAATTGGTTCAAAATGTGCAACGATTTCATTGATTGTTGCCTATTAAATAAAATAAATTTTATATTCATTTAAAATTTCTTTAGAGAACAAAAAAAGAACATTTATCTTGTTTGCTTACAGCATGATAAATAACTGACAATGGTTCAATTATTAAAAGAAATCGAAAATCTGCTTTTTTATGAATTGGAGCTAATTCAAATTCTAGATGTATCAATGAATTTAATGACTTTGAAGATGATGTTAATATTAATGGTTGATGTTGTTCATTAGATTTTAAACCAAATATTCGAAAATATTCAAGATCAAGTACAACTCTTAACATGAATAAAACAGATCAAATATAAATGAGGATTTTTTTTATTATTATTATACAAGATACTCGACGAAATAGCTCGTCGTTTATAATCAATTCGAGTATTCTCCATAATAATATGAGTAATTATTTTATTTTTTTCATTTAATCTAAATAAATGAAAATATTTTAAGAAAAAAAAAAAAAAAAATTATCGAATTGTTTTACTTTTTTCTTTTTGATGGTGATAATAAAGCAAGATCGAGTTCGTTTATTGTTATTTGTGCATCAATATCTAATAACTATGAAACAATAATTAACATTTATAGAATCTTTTCATAGAGATAAAAACAACCTCTTCGGAGAAAAATTCATCTTCATCATGCATATTTCCTTTGATTATTCGATGATGACCTAAAAACATAATAGAATTAATATATATAATATTCTTTCGATTAGATAACCACTTTTACATAAATCATATAGATTATTTTAGTTCATTTTATCAATAATTTTTAACGAGGAAATCCATCCGACTGATAGTCTACGTTGGAGCTCAGATTTTTCTCATAGACAGAAATCATAGTCCAGATTAAAATACAAAAAGTGTTCATGAAAGAAAACGTCAAAGGACGCGTATCCTGCAGGACACTCAAGTCATCTAATTGATCGTGATCCAATGAAGTTCTAGTCTAATAGTGACATTCGTCGTGATCTTCTATTATTATGAATAGTAGTCAGCAGAGTAGATGCAATATCAGCAACTAATGCTTCGGTCGAAAGATTATTTAGATCAGCTGCATTGACATTTACTCAAAAACGAATATGTTTATCAACAGGTTGAATTGATAACTTATTATTTATTTTTTCATACGAGAAATTTCAGACAACGTAATAAAAATAAAATTTATCCCTTCTCATTATCAATCTGTTTGTATTATTTACATATTGAATTCTGCATCTTTATGCTTGTTTTATTCACCCTAGGAATGTCAAATAGTATTTTTTGTTGTTCATTTTATTTCTACTCGAAACCATGTAATAAGGTTTATTAAGATGATTATACTGTAAATGATTTTTGTATAAAGTAATTAGTGCGTCTATGACATTTAATATCGTACTTCATATAGAGATATGGATTTTTTTTCTTATTAAAAATGCAACGAAAAGATCGTTCTGGAGACTAGACACAGGAGAAGTTTCTTGCTCTGCAAGGACGAACTTTTTGATGGCCTGTCCGTTGTTCTGTAAAACAGAACCACTAAGTGGTAATGCCACGCATTTTGCAAAAGAGGATGAAGAAAACCGACCTATAACGTTCTCTCGTTCATGAAATGAGATCTTTCTTCCTCGAGCTAGGCTCATTTTAATGAATGCTCAATCTATAAAACGATATTACGAATGAAACAATAATAACGAATTTTGATTTAAAATTTTCTAGAAGAAAGACCTTATTTGACGAAGATTTTTTGTATTTTAATCTAGACGATAAATTGTATGAATAAGCAAAGCATAAATTGAAACGGAGAATATCAATTGGATAGATTTCTTCATTAGTTTATAAAGAAATATATGTTAATATTTCAAACCGTGATTCAAGTTTGTTCTTTCATTCCACCACCAACTCCACCAACTGTAATCATGATAAGCACTTGTATCGGAATATAAATGAGTCTAGAATCTATCATTCAAACAAAAAATTTCAATGAAAATAAATTAAAATATACTTCTAATTCAACACTATGTCGAATATATGCCATTGTGAAAGCATCTAATTTCGATTCTAGAATCTTTTGTTTTTGTTTAAACAAATATAAAATATTCGTTAAATAGAAAAAAAAAGATATTACTTGAATACGATCTTGTTCTTCTTTCGTTAATTTTTTATTTCCAATTACATCTTTTAAACACAATTGACGATATTCTCGACATCGATCTTTTAGAAAAATAGACAGAAAAAAAAAATATATCAATAAAATGATTGAATATAAATGGTAATACCATAGAAAACACTATAATTTTGAAATTTAATAAAATCAAGTAAATCAGAAAATTGTTTTGGATCAATTCCAAAACTTATTTGTTCTATTTGAAATTTTATTTTGTATATTGGTCGTTGAAAATTTTGTTCGGCAAATTTTATTCCAACTTTAAATGCGAAATTCAAATTGACTGGATGCAAAACTATTTTTAAAACAATTAAATTAACAAAATAAAAATATTCAATTTAATATTCAAACTATAATTCATTTCATCGCTTTTTGTCACTTTATCATTGGTCGCTATTTTTGATTTAAGATCATCCTAAAATACATTTTACCAATTAACAATCAAATTTTAAAAAATTAAAAATACAATTGATTAAATTAATAAAGAAATATTCCGAAAATACATAGATTGTGGACAACTAGATTTCGAACATTCGAATGTCAGAAGTTCCAAAATCTGAACAATCTTATTCGATTTTGGCCCAGGTAGTATATGTATTAAAATTTAAAAATAATGGTCAAAGCTTGATATTAATTAATTATAATGGAAATAAAAACAAACCATTAAGGTTAGCTTTAATCTTAATTCCTAAAACATTATTATTATTCTAATAGCAATGTTTATTTGACATCTCTAGTCTATGATCTACTGATCAACAGTTAGACTCTTTTTACAAAATATTGTACTTCTGATGAAGTATTTAGAAAGAAAATGTTATCGGAGAACATCAGAATTGAATTTATCTGAAGATAAATTCTTTTAAGAAAAGTAAATTAATTTTCATTGAATAACTATTCAATTTATTCTTAAACAATATTTCCAATCTAAAGTATTTTTATTTTATTTTAATATTGTCAAGTATGTTTTATTGTGGTAATATCCCTCCTGGCTATAATAACAATTTAGATAATTATTGAAATATTTTCAAATATAATTTTATGAAAATTTCTAATATTATTTAATCAAAAAAGATTATTTAAATACTAACAACAACATATTCAAATGGCATATGAATTCTTGATGTACAATTAGTATTCCAATAGAGTGATAACCATTTCATTTCTTTAAACTAATATAACATTTTAAAATTAAATAAAGTAAGAAAATATTTTTAGATGATAAAACCTGAGCAATGACAAGTGTATTTTCTTTAACTTTTCCTAATCGTTCTTTATTTGTTGTTGTCTAAATGAATATATTAATGAAAATATGAAAATAATTTAAGAATAAATTACAGTCAATTGTAAATAATGAATTGTAATTCCAAATGAAAATGGATGTCCCAATTTAGTTGTTGATTTTGTTTCATAACTAATATGAAAATTTCTTAGAGTTATTTCAAGATTTTGTAACATTTGAAATTTTATTTTTTCAAAAAATCCTTTTTCTTTTTCATCAAGTTTTTGTTCATCTATAAATAAATTATTATCAAAAAACAAATTCGAATAAAATCAAAGCAAATATTTTACCTAATCCTGCTTTTCTAAGATTATCCAATTTACGTTGAACTCGTTTCATTTTTTCTGCATGATATTCATGCAAATCTTGATGTACTTCTAAAAAAATTAATTTGTTTCTATATATTCGTTCATCGATTTATCCGCTAAAGTTTATCTTCTCGGTCTCTGTCAAAAACCTATTTTTGTCCTTGGACAATTGATCTTACTAAAATTTCCATGGAATCTATGTACCGGCCTAGATAGTTGACAGATGATATTCGACCAAAAAATATTCATCTGATCAACGGTTATACTAATATTAACAGTCAAAAAAAAGGTATTCGTCTGGCAAAGATTTCTTGTCCAAATTTGATGATAAATAAATCGAATTGATATTAATATGTAGAGAATTTGAAAAATGAGAGTGACGTTTTCGAAAGGAATTCATTTTTTCTTGAATATGAATGAAATAATTTAAAAAAAGATATCTGACTCTATCAAGCTTTAGTAGATAGCTATCGCTTCATTATAAAACATCTTCAAAGAGTTTTAGAGCGTTTAAAACGGTTGAGAAGTCTTTGACAAACGAACAACTAAACGCAGAAAAATCTATGTTGAGAAGAGCTCAATACAATTTTTGACTTAAGGTGAACAAAATACACTTAAATAGCCATATCCTTATTCACCTATTTCAACAGAATAAAACTATCGATTCAATTTTTTTCAGGAATATTATTTCTTAAAAGTTGATGAAATTGTTTTTTTTTTTATTAACTTAAAAAAAACTCTTTTTATGAGGAAAAAAACCGTACCATTCTTAGGTACAATCAACATATAGAATCCGTCGAGTTCTACTTTTGTTGGATGTGATTGAAGGTTTTTCCATGGAATAGCGATTGAAAGTTTTTCTAATAAAAAAAATAAAATTAATTAATTTATGTTAATTAATAAATCTAACCAATAAAACCAGTAGCTACTGTTACAGGAATACCCAATCCAACCTATAACAGATAAATATTTCATTATTTGATTAAAAAATTGTTTTTTAATGTAATTTAATAGATGATAAATATGAAATAAATAAATAAATAAATAAAACGAACAAACCAATGCTTCCGGTTTCAAATGAAGATTTTCTAATAAAACATTTCCTAAGATAAAATAAAAAGAAAAAAAATTGAAATGAATAAATAAATAATAAAAAACAAAAAAAAAGTAACCATGTTTAAGATTAAGTTTTAATTTTTCATCGTCTAATCTTTCAATATAATCTTTCATATATTTATTAATTATATAACGAACAATTATTTTCAATATCATTTATTTATTTATTTTAATTATTTTGTCTAAAGTAAAACAACAAGCAATAAAAATTAAATTAGATCATTTGTTTTTTTTCTTTTATTTTTGTCACAACCAGTAACTAGTTGTCATGCATATATTTCGAAGCAAACGTCATCACAAACGAAATAAAAAAATCAAAATACAAAAAGAAAAGAATCCATCATTTTTTTTTTCTTTTTCTCGATCAAAATTTTGCAATGTCACTTAAAAATAGATCGAAACATAAAATAAAAGGATTACAGTCGTTCAAACCATAAAATAATTTAATGAAATATCGAATCTTTCTATATTAAATGGATCTGACAAATGAACATTTTCTCACAAAAAAGTATTTTGATGAGGTCGTTACTAATGTCTTACAGAAAATCTCATTTATACATATAAAGATCAGCGAACATTATTTATTTTATAAATTTTCTTTTTTTTTACACGTTTTCATCGAAAATTTCTTATGTTTGAACTTGTTTTTAATGTATTGACTTCTATTTTAATTCGAATTGACATGTTACATAATAACAAAAAAAATTCTTTCTTTCAAATTGTTAACTGACAGTCAACAATCATTTTCATCATCGATTTTCCTCTAATGAGTTACATATTTTTCCTTCAACGTTTTATCTTTCTAGAGAAAGTTCATTGATTTCTTCACTATTTAAAAGTTGACAGTGAAATATTTTTCCACATATACAATCAAACTTTTATTTTCATTTAAAGATTGTTGATCGTGCAAGCTTCAAATCTTAAAAGATTTTATATTGACATGACATTATCAGACGAGTAGCATAAAATTGTTCTTTGCTGAATGACGACCGAATTTTCGGAAACTGAACTATGATATTCAGGTTCTTCTTTTTATGATTGTAATTGGACATTGTCGGATTAAGACATTATATTCTGATTCATAAAATGATTCGAACCAACCATCGAAATTATTTCTTCTTTATGCATTCCATAGCTAACTAAGAAACTCTGCTCAATTCTAAAAGATATATTTAAAATAAACGAATTTTAGTAGATTGCATGAGAATGTTCATCATGTTTTAGTTTTTTTCAAGTCTAATGCATAAAATATCTAATTGTGTGTGTAGACAATTGAATTTTGCACAAAAATATCGAATTAAAAGCTAAACAAGTTAACGTTTTTGATTGATTCAAATATTTTCCTTCAGTTAAATAAGCGTAAGATAATTAAAAAAAAACAAATTCAGTGTATTTTTATCGAAATTCTTTTTGGCTTAATTTTTAATTAAATATTTCAATATGAATCAATTTGTTATACGATTTGAATAATCTGTTTTGATGATTTTAATATAATAGAATAGAATTAATTTGAATATTTTTATATTCAAATAAACTTCTGTGTTAAACATCGTTAAGACAACAAAAAAAAAAATCACCACTTGAAAAACAAATAATTGTTGTTAATATAGTCTATTGTTATTTATTTACAAAAACACATAAATAGATCAAGGTGCTTTTGGAATAACTGATGGACTAATTTTAGTAAAACCAAATGTATTCGAGAAATATTTTTGACTTTCAATTCCAGTTTTATCTTTTTCAACTGCGTTTGGATTAACAATTTCGAGACCCTAGAAAAAAAAAGAAAGAAAAAAACAACTTAATAAAAATAAAAATGACATTATTACTTGAAGTGGTGTAAAAGCAACACTAGATGCTGTTCCACTAATTTGTTTTCTATTATGTACTGTTGTTGTTCCACCATATGGATTATTTTGACGTTGTAAAGTTTTCTAAATAAAAAATAAAATAATGAAAGAAAATAAAAACACAGATAAAAGAACAAACTTGAATTTTTTGAGAAATTTTTGCTTTTGTTTTTGAATCAACTTGTGCCGCTCGAACTTTTCCAGAACCTGATTTTCCAATCATACCTGTTGAAAAACCAATTGCATCTTGATAAGCATCTTCTTCAATCTTAAATAATAAAAAAAAAAAATAAAGTTAAGAAAAAAAACAAATTAAAATTGAATAAAATAGTTGAACCTCTCCAAATTTCATTTGATTAGCTTCAGCACGTAATTGCGTCATTCCAAGACGTTCTTTCATTTTTCTATGTCGTCTTCCACCACGTTTTTTTCTTCCAGAATCAAGTGGTGGTGGTAATGGTTTAACTGCTTTAACTGGTGGTGGTTCTTGTAATTTTTCTAAACGTCGTTCAATTTCAATTAATAAATATTTTCCTTGTTCACCATTTGGACTTTCATGAAAACTATCAACACGTGCAGCTAATGTTACTTTACATGCCACTAAACGTGCTACACGAACTCGAAGATCCTAAACACAAAAATATTAAAATTATTAACAAATATTTTCAAGTTTCATCATTTGTTTTTTTCGTTTATCTTTTCAATATAAAAATAACATTAAGAGATTAAAATAAGTCGAAAATGATTTCGAGTTATGATTGATTAAGATGGATTTCTTATCATTTTATTTAATTTTTGCTTAATAATTATTGCTATATTGACAAAATAAAAACAACAAATTTCGAACTAAAAAGGATTCCATAAGATCTTAGAAATATGAAGATATTCTCAAAGATATGTTGTCCTTCTAAAAATATTCAATTAATAAAAATGTGTAATTGTGCTAACGTTTTTTTTGCGAATAGTCTGTATTCTAATGTATACTCTTCCCTACTTCTCCGAAGATTTGATTGGTCCTTTCGGGAATTGTGATTATTCTAGGACATTCTATGCGTTGGCGCTCACAAAAATAGGTGTTTGCTCTCACGAAGTTTTAAATCACCTCTCCAGAAGAGAAAATCTCAATAAAACACTGGAAATGATCAGTTTCTCAACGTGTCATATGTTGATAGAGATGCATTTATATTGTTGAAAACTTTGCGAAGATTTTCGTGTCTTGAAATTATCTTATGAAAAACGTTTTCGTTCGTAATTTATTTATTTTAGTTTTTTCAATGTATTAACGTCATACCTAAGGATTTCAAAGTCACCCTTTTTTAAAGCATCAGTATACTTCTGTAAATCCATGTCAAATGTTTATGAATGAGTTTGACATGATAATCATATAATCATTTATTTATCTCTATGTTTAAAAGATAAACTGAAAAATACAGCAGTGTTGAGACTTCATAAAGAGAAAATTTCAGAAATTTTCGCAATTATATACTTACAGAAATTTCTGAAATTTCCAATATGTCTAAAAACTTTTGATTTGCACTGCTATATAGTTATCGAGCTGATGGAAATTTCAGAAGTGTGGGTGATTTCCTTTTTTGAAAATCCAAACATACCTCGAAAAATAAGATAAATGTTAGAAATGAAAAAACTAACTAACCGGTGGACAATCTTGAACAAGTTTCGAATAAAAAATAGCTCCAGCATGAGGCATAGCTGCTGTTGATGAAAAACCTCCAAGAAGTTTTTTATGTGCACCCAACAATAAAATATTACATGAAGGCATTTTTGTTAAATTAGTTAAACCTCCAGCCAAACCCATTAATTTAGCTGCTGTTGATGCTCCAACAATAATTGATAAATTTGGTGCAATAAATGTCATACGAGATTCAACATATGATAATATGGTTTGTTTATTTTCACTTAATTTCATCGCCTAAAAAAAAAACAAAAGTTCAACATTATAAATAAATATTTGATAAAAATACAAACCATTTGACATGCTTCCATAACACGTTCTAATTCTTCATTAGTTAAATTTTTCCTACAAAATAAAAAAAAAACAAAAAAGGAAAATTGAAATAATGAAATTGAATGAATAAATACCCTTGAGTTGTTGAAGCTGATACACTGACAATCATAATAGTTGCTGGTGTCAAAAATTTTGGTAATTTTTCATTCATTTTTGCTCGATCAACATTATTAGCTAATTCCTAAAAAAAAAGATAAATTAATGAGTTTTTTTTTTGTTTTTAATCTTCTATTCAGTTTGATTTCTTAGTTAAATTGAATGAAAATGTTCTTTTTTTCTTTTTCTTATAAAATAAATAAAAATTGTTTACCTGAACAGTTGTAAGATAATCCATTGGTAATTGAACAAGTTGTTCTAATTCTGGAAATCTTTTATAATAAATTGTTCGAACAAAATTATGTATAATATCAATTTCATTATCAATTTCAACAAGTAAATTATTAGCATCAACAATAAGTAAATATTCAGGATCATGTTCAACAGGACCTTGAATTTCTGCTGTAGATTTTCGTTGATGTTTTGTATAAAAATCAATTTTTTTCATTGTTTCTTTAAGTAATAATGAATCTTTTAATTTAGCAACAGCATGAACACTATTAGCATTTGGTAAAGATTTAATTGCAGAAGACGTTTGATCAACTTCCATTGATTGATCATTTGTTTGATTATTTTGATCATTATTTGAGAGGCCTTGACCTCCATCCATTTCTTCAAGATCAGCGAGAAGTTCATCAGCAAGTGACATTTTTCTATCTGAAATAACTCAATGAAATGAAATATTTTTTTTTTGTCTTTGGTTATTTTTTATTAAATAATTTCATAATAATGTGTTTTTTTTTATTAGATTCTTTTTTTTTCTGTTATCAGACATAACTCTAAGCAAATAAAAATGACTCCATTTTGTTCTTTCATTCTTTGTAATATTATTTCGTAATAACATGTCAATAACAAAGTATGTGTCGTGTTGCAGGTCGATTCAGTGTGTTAAAAAAATCCACGAATACAAAGTTTCAATATGGATTCATCTTATCATGCAAGAGAAAGAAAATTAGTTCCAAGATTTCGTCGAAAAAATCAAAATAAAAATTTCGTTGATGCTGATGAACGAGAAGCTCAAGCTTTAATTGAAAAAGATTTAGAAAGTCATTTTATATGGACAAGTGATGCTAAAGATGATTTTGAATATCATTATGATGATAATCAATTACAAGAAAGTAATCAACAAATTTCAATTAATGATCAAATAAATCAAAATTTTATTTATGATGTTGATAATCAAAATGAACAATTATGGAAAAATAATATTGAACAAGATGATTATCAACTTTTTAAATGGAATGATGAACAACAACAACATAAAATATCTTTTTCAATTCACAATATTCAAGATAAACAACATCAATGGGCTTTACATGATGATAATCAACAATTTATTCAATTGAATTTAATTAATCAACATGATCAACAATCTAAACATGATTTAGATACAAATACGGATAATTCACAAAAACGTTTTATCGAAGGAGATGAATTTCGAAATAATGTAAGTGTTTTGTGTAAATCATAATTTTCTATTATTCTTTTCTTTTTCTTATATTTATTGTTAGATGAAATTCGCTATTGAATCTGAAGATGAAAAATTCAATATATTTGTAAAGGATTCAGAAGATATATTATCAGTAGAAATTGATTCAAATATTCCTTCAATAAATTCAATATTAAGTCTTCCTCAAAATCCAATTACTTTTAATTGGCTTGAAGGAATATCTGAATATAATATATCATTACCTGCTGAAAAATTTTTACAAGAATATTCTCCTTTAACTGAAATAAAAGTTGAAATTGATTCAAAAAGTTTAAAATGTTTAACATGGTCATTAGATTTATTAAAAGAAAATCTAATTGTTTCTTATTTAATTAGTTTACCTGATAATTTTGATAAACAATATTCTCTTCCTGATAAATTTCATTTAAAATTATCAATTGATGATGAAAATTCTAAACAATTATTTTCTTTAATTGATTTATCATTTAAACAAACATTAAGTATATCATCAGATGATATTAAACAACAATTATTATCAATAATTGATTCATTTAATATAAAACAAAATTTTGGAAATGATGATCAATTTCTATTTTATCAATGGTCTTTACAAGATTTAAAAATAACTATTTTAAATCTTTCTCCTTTAGAAATTATTAATTTAATTTATTCACCAATCGATGCTAAACAAATTTTACTTGAACATTTACTTATTGAGAGCGATGAAGTAAGTGCTCGAGCTTTTCGTCGATATCGTTGTAAACATATGTCAATTAAAAATGATGAAAAACTTCAATTAGATTCTCTTGAAGGTTTAAATTTACAATTTAAAGGAAATGAACAAATTGCTATTGGAGAAGAACAAATACAAAATGATTTCAATGAACAACAAATATATCGAGGTTTATTTTTTTTGTGTGTTTTTTTCTTCGAAAGTAAAATATTTCATTGTTTTTTTTTGTGTTAATTATAGATCTAACAAATTCGACGATATTATTAGAAGAAGAACCTCCACAATTATATGATATAATAAAAAGCGAAAGTTCATCAAATAATGTAGGTCCTTGTTTATATCGATGTGATTATGAACGTCAACCACCCAAAACATGGTCACGACTTCGTCGTGAAATTGGTTATATGTCATTTGATGGTTCACTTGCTCAACCAATTTATCATTTGGATAAATCATTTAAACGTTTTGTACATATTCCAATAAAACGTGATAAATGTTCATATAATGTTTATCATGGTTATTCAGAATTTATTGAAAAAGTTCAATTGAATCCTGATAATTATTTTCGTCGATTTGATTCAACTGATCTTCGTCCATTACTTAATTGGTATTCAAAAAAACAACATCTTTTTTCTTCAACAAATCAACATATGTTAAAACCACCAACATTTATTTGTCGTCGATTAGTTTTACGAACAATTTTAGCTAATCTTTATTGTGATTCTGATCCATGGAAATTACTTGTTATACGTATTAAAGGACAATTTTATTTAGCATTAGCTAATAAAGAAACAAAATCAGTTGAAGATATGACACATGATGAATATAGTGGTTATAAATTTCAAGCTTTGTTTACAACAGATCAACCAAATACAACAAGATTTGAAGAAAAAACTCCATTAGAAAACCCTCAACAACAATATCATACAGTACAATATTGGCAATTTGGAGAATTTAATTTACTTTATTCAAATGAAATTGATGGAGAATTAAAATGTGATATTCAACAAAAAACATCAACTACAGAAACAACTCATACCGTTAAACAAGTTAGTCTCTTTTTTCTTATATAAAAAACTTAATTTATTCTTAAATGAAATTTATTTTTAGGAAGATGATGCAACACAAACAACAACAACAACAGCACCAACAGCAGAAGCAGTATCAGCAGAAAATACCGAGTAAGTTATTCTTATAGAAAATAGTTTATTTTAAAAAGGAAATTCATATTCTTTGAAGAAAATCCACCGAGATAGACTGGTGGGAAGGTGGAATACCTCTCGAAGTGAACTGGGGAGAAAGTGAAATACCTGTCGCAAAGGACTGGTGGGCAGGTGGAATACCTGTCGAAATGGAAATATCATCTGAACAAAATGAAGATAAATTAAAAGAAATGGAAATATCATCTGAACAAAATGAAGATAAACTAAACGAAATGGAAATATTATCTGAACAAAATGAAGATAAATTAAAAGAAATGCAAATAAATGAAAATCTTCAATTAATAAAAAGTGATGAAAATGAAATAATTGAAAAGAAAAAACGAAATGAAAATGAAATAAAAGCTGGTTATGTTGAAATGAAATGTACAAATAAAAAAATTTTTTATCGAGATGAAAATAAATTACAAACACTTTATTGGTGGGCACAAATGTGGTTAGCTAATACAAATACACTTATGATCGGTTATAAAACAACACATGATGGAATTATTGATCATTTAGATGTACTTTCAATTGATAAACTTATTTCAAAATTTCTTTCAAGATATGATCTTCGCCTTAAATATTGTCTTTCTTATCTTTATTCATTTCTTGATTTAATTCAAAAAACAGTTCATATTGATGATCCAAATACAATTCATGCATTTGCTTATATTCCTCAACCATTAGATATTGATCCTCTTACAGGAAAACCTTTACAATATGATTTACCTAAATGTGTTCCATTTCGATATACACAAATAAAAAGATCAAATCAAAGACATGCAAATTTTATGCCTCTATGGTATCTTCAAGATATTCAACGAACTGCACCAGTTGGAGGAATTTTACAAGATAAACAACTTAAAACTGTCGAACAAGAAACGAAAAAACGTATTGGACATCGTGGAAGATCATCGTGTATTCTCAAACAAGAGCAACAAGATAAACGTAAAAAGAAACATTAATTTAAAAAAAAAATTATTTTCTTTTAATATATTTTCCATTTAAAATTAAACTTTAGTAAACGAGAATTGTTAATGTTCCCTTTTCTTAGTAAATAAATGGATTAAATAAATAATAACATTAAATAAGAAGTTAAATTTATCACTAAAAGCCCTGGTAAATAAGATCAATATCACAATCCGAATAATTCAGATAGAACAGTACGTGTTTCCACTGGACTTGTTACCGAATAACCTTTTGTTCGTGGATCACTATAAATCTCATAATCATTGCCACCCTAGACATAACAACTCAAGTTTTAATTTTATTAAACGATCATTTTTTTTATTCATAGATATTCAATGTCGATTCATATAAAATATTTGTTCTTCTAATTTATATAATGAAATAAAGATAAAAAATTCCAACGAGAAATCAATTTTTCGAAGAAACAAATTATTGATATTGAGACTCATTTTTTTACTTTAGGAAAAATAATTTTTATTGATCAACATAATTTGGAATCTATTTTACAACATATATATTTTAAATTCTGAAATCGATGCAAAAAAAATCTGTTCGGCTATGAACAATTTACACGAAAAAAAAAATGACATTAGGCTATTTCAAGAGATATGGAAACATCGAAGCAATCTTCAACGTTGATCAATGTTCAGATGAACAGTGTATAATCATCGTATTCCTTTTCTCAAATTCGAACCATCTTCTTATCAGTTTGAGTAGAAATCTATTGACCTGACTGGCAATAAACTGGATAATCTTCTTCGGAAAAAAAAAAGCTTTGATGTTTATATCATCAACTATTCAATTGTATTCTGATATAAATAATATTCTTAATAAAGTCTTTTAAAATTTTTTCTAAAATATGAATAAACTGATCTCACTCACTCAGTTCTATACAGAATCGATATAAAAAAAGAAAACCGATTCATTCTGATAATGTTTAAACGTAGCACTAACTAAAAATAGCCATCTAGTATTTCATTGAACCAACATTTTATGTTTGTTTAAAATATAATGATGAATTAATATTTAGTTATTGTATATTAAAAGTTATCGAATAAGAACAAGCATCTTGCATGCATCGACATTGATTATTAAATAAATAATTATATTATTAATGAATATTTCTCTATTATCTATTTGATAAACAAAAAAAACGAACTTACCTTAAATGTTTTATCACCAAAAAAATAAATATTGGAAATTCGATCATTTTCTAAATGTTTCAATGCATATCGTTTATCCCATCCTTCTGGAAAAACATCGAAACTAATCTGACCACCTTAAAGAGAATCAATTAGAACAAAAAAACAAAAACAAATTAATTTCATAAATGAAATAAAAACAAACCAATGGAAAAGTAAAGTTTCATGCAAGAAAATTTTTCTCGAAGATCGCTGACCATTGTACGACGAATATTATGTTCCTTTATTAATTAATTTCATTATTTTTAAATAACAGAATAAAAACTAACACAACTTACTAAATCATATTTTTCAAATAGATCTCGTTCTTCCTTTGTACAATTTCGACCCACTGGCGAAACATTAATAAGACCATTACGAAATTCAATAAATGTTCCACTAATTAAACAACTTTTCAAATTATATTTTAAAAAAAACATAGAAATCCTACCGTTTAAATGGTAATTTTATATCAGATAAATATTTTAAACAATAATTAATAAATGTTTGTAAATTATCTTCACCAATATATTTTTGAATATTCTTTAAAACAGATATAAATAATCAATTTAGGAGGATAAAAAAAAAGCTCGAATTGAATTAACAAACATCTTCAAAAAATTGTTTTCCATTTTTAAAAGCTACGAGACCATTTTCAGCAAAGACATAATCATATTTAGCTATAGCTAAACACAAACAATATATCTAAAAAAAAATTAAATATAAATAATAATTTACCTTCAATACCACCAATTTGTTCAGCAATCTTAACTATATCCGATCCACCAACAAGACCAACGAGACATTTTTTTCGAAGTTCTTGAAGATCTGCATCCATTGCAGACGTTATAGCCTAGACCAAAAATTGAACAACATTTTTTTTTAAAATAAATAAATCTTCATTTATGATTACTTGTCTTGGCATAGTAATCGTTCCATCGACATCAAATAAACAAATAGTATCGAGTTTTCGTGTTTCTAACAATCCATCATCGCTTTTGAATGGTTTACTTGGTGCTGTCGAAGGAGTACTCAATGATGCCATTTAAATATCTACAATTTTAAAAACAAAAAGAAAGAATCTCGACTTTGTCCATGGGCTTAAATATTTTTTTCGTTTTAGCATGAACTAATACAGAAAAAAAAACCATAAAGAAACAAATAAAAAAAAAATCATTGATATTTCTTAAGATGAAGATGTATCTTGATGAATATTTTGACCATGTCGACGACATCGTTCTAGATGAGCATAATAAAGTAATAGATTATTATTTCCATAAGTTGGATTTGAACTTGATGTTAATTCTACAGGAATATTTGTTGAACGTCGACGATCATGAATTACACAATCTGTATTTGGACATGTACATAACTGAGAATGAATCGGATTTGATGAAGACGTTGAGTTTGATGAAGACGATGAATCAGATGCTGTTGAACTTGGTGGAGAATAATTTGCAGCAATAGAAAAAGTATTTGTTGAGCTACAAATAAATTGTATTTTATTTTTTAACAAATTCAGTCCTTATTTTTTTCAAAAACATACTTTATTTGAGAATCATTTTTTGTTGCCATTCGTTTTGGCATTGAATGACTTGTTGCACCGTCACCATCATTATCAGTCAACGAATAAGGATTATCTTCGTGATGCCGTTTCCTAAAGAAATCTGATTTCATAAGAAGTTTCATTTAAATAAAAACAAGACTTACATTGTCGATTTATATACAATATGTAGGAACTTACAAGATTAATAAATAACTCTTAATTGATCTCAGACGAGTGTCGAGTCAAAACAAGAGTTTTTGTACTGTTTTAAACTAAATATTTCAATGATTGATAATGAATAGTCACAAACATAATCAGACAAAGAGTAACTGAGAAGATTTTTCCAAATAGTTTAACAAGTGGACTAATCAAAATCGATATTGGGACATTTTTTAGAAAGAATTTTATCGAAGATGTCTTGACCGATATTTCTACAACTTTTATTCCAATAACTCATTTTTATACTTCTTTTTCTAAAAAAATACAACTCTTACCTGTTAAGTTGACTATAGATGGCGCTAGTATTTTAGCTGATCAACATGAAGAATAAGATATCAATGAACTACATCATATAGAGAACAAATGTATAAAAACGATGTTAATAAATAAGAATATAAATTAATTCGCCTAATCTATACGGTAAACCTTCCCTAGTCGAACTTTTTTTAGGAAGCGCATGACATTCTTGAGTTTCTTGAGCCTGAATGTCATGCGCTATGGACACATCTTGAGTCAAGACTTGAGACCATTAGGAAAAACTAAAGCGCTTGATATTCTTGCTCATGCGCTTGAACGTCTGTGCAAGCACATGTTACGTGCTTAAATGTTAAAGAAATATTTTCAGTGTTTTTTTTCAGTTCTACGTTCAAAATGACTGAAATTTTAATAAAAACTCGCACTAGTAATTTTTTTAGTTCAGCGCATGACTTTTTCAATCATGCGCATGACTCATGCGATCACTCAAATGCTTGTCTTGACCAAGAAAGTCATGCGCTATGGACACATCTTGAGCTCAAGTCTTGTCAAGCGCTTGAATAAAAAAGTACGACTAGGGTTGCAATCACAACAAGGAAGCGAGATGATAGCTGTATCGAAAGAAAGAAAACTTTGATAAATAAAAATTCTTGAACAAACATAGATCTAAAGGAATAATAAATACTTTAACTATCATCTTAACATAGTTAACAAATGAAACACATTTAAACTATTTACAGCAACTTGTATTTTCACTCAGTTTATGAAGACTGAAGATTCCGTAGATTTAATAGTAGTTAAGATTAGCTCAAATAAACAATTATTATCGGTCACTCAGGTATGTATCAATGTTAATAAGTATAATGTAATATTAACAACAATTTTCATACAAATATATACCATCGTGTGAAGAATAATTTTTGAAAAATATTATAATTTGAATGTACCACTGTAAAAAATTGATTATTCTCTCAGTATGAATACCAAACCTATTCTCTCGTACTATACTGATTCATATAAACATCTAAAGACAGCAATGAGAAGGAGTCAAAATATAAAATGGTAAAGATTATATTTCTTGAGAGATCACTGAATATTCTTATTGTTCTAAAAACTAGATTCCGAAGGTGACAAGCCTCATTTCTTATGAAGCTTATAAGTAAGGAGAGTTTGATAAGCGTAGATAATTAAAACCATATGGTAACCATATGCAAACATAATATCAGAGTGATATAGTTGCAATATTTGGAAGAATAATGCATGATCCGTTTTTCTATTCACTGTGTTCCCTTTCTCTGCATTCAACCCAACCCAACTCATTTCATAGACCATTTATTTGTTTTCCTGTCTATTATCTATTTAGATTTAAGAAAAAGAAATATATGTATCCTGACGGCTTTCAAAGCAATAATTAAAGAAGAAATAAAAAGAGCTATATGAATACTTTCAAGATTTTAATGACGAAACAGCTTTATCATTGATTTTCTCTGGCTGATCATCGTTCCATGCAATATATTATTCGTACGAATGATCTCTCTAGACAACTGTCTTATTCTTTAAATTTGTACAAGATATAGAAACAAAGAAAATTGTACATCATAATGATGGTGTCCAACCGTATGTCAATAATGGATTTGTTCTATTCCAAACGATAAAGTAAGTAAATCAATTTTCTTCAATGTTCTACTGTTTTTTTTTGAAGAATTTTTGCATTGCTTAGTTTTTGTAATGTGTTAAACAATAATGGCAATTAGACTTCACTCGAAAAGAAAACATCATTGATAAGTGTTGAACTTAATTATTAAGCATTCGTCAACAATACGATGTTTAAAATGTAGTCGAACACCGGTCTGCAATGAAAGTGTACTCACTCTCTGTGTTTTGTGTCCATAAAACTAATGCTATATAATTTAATCATTCTTTGAACAAGTACATAACGACAATCATCAACATCTGCTCCATTACTATACCAATATTTTAACCATCTTTGACGAAGAAAGGATGTATTCGTTTAAAATTTGTTTTCGCGGAGAACTACATCAACTTTGCCGATTCTACAAAATATAACAACGAACTAATGCATGTATGATTAAAGTTTCAAGTTTATCCCGTTGGAATACAAGCCATAATTTATAAGTCGTAATGGATTTAACTTCCAATTGTTTTCTAAAGATTTGATAGCAGTATCAGTTATCCACCGATTAAGTTAGTATTGAGGCAATCAAGAATTTTAATAACAATGATAGCCACAAGTCTAAAGCAATCAATCTTCATCAATGATATCAATTCTATAAAATAACTATTCGACACATTGGATAAAAATTCAATGAAGAATATGTTTTTAAGTTAAAGTTATACAAAACCATTTTTAATAAACGATCCCTATTGTCAGATGTGTTCCTCTCAAAAATATTAAAAGAAAGTATTACAAATGGGTTCAGGTTTTTTTTGAATGAAAAATAGTCCTATTCTTGTGATCGAGGTTACAATCAGATAAAAGGAATCCTTATTAAAGAGGTCAGTAATATAAGTGTCGCCAAGTCAAATTAAGTCGCCAGTACAACGATTGCTGACAATATTTCAATTAGTAATAGTAGCACATACGTTGTTGACGGACAGTTCGAGCGAATATACACGCCAGTCATTAATTATACTCGTAAATATGATCACTTTTTAATACCAAATAATATGTTGATGCTCAGCTTCTTGCTGACGTTGGCACTAATGTAGTCGCAACAACTCGATTGTTGATGTAAAAGTTAAGATGGTTTTATAACAGCCGCATCAGAAAAATGTGAGACTATACGGGTATCAATTGAAGAAGAAAATTAAATGAAATAGATGTCATACCCACACCAAGAATAAGAGACCGATTTAATACAAAAGTCAAAAATTCATAGTTTGATGAAGATTCAACGAGAGTTCCTTGTAACTCTATCTTCTGGATGCTCATGTAGCTGAATAATGGCACAATTACATAACGATGCAACCTATTTCATCAATTTTAATGCATTACTTCGCAGATAATACACAGTAGTGCATTATTTGCAAACATAATGCATTAAAATCTGTTCAATAGGCTGCATTCCAGAGATCGAAACTGAATAGAATAAGTGAATAATTCGATTTGATTCGACTCGACTCAGTCGAATCGAATCTGAATGAAGGTTTTCATATTCTTTTCAGTCTCTGTTGCATTATCATGTGATTGCATCCATTATTTTCATCACAGTTACACGGATAGCCTTTTAAGCCAGATAGATGTCGAAAATATCTTCGAATTTGTTTGCTAAAATAATTTCAGGAATATGAATAACACCCTAATTCTACCCTAACCATTTTTGTACTACCCTTACCCTGTACACTTTCTACCCTAATCCTACTCTATATTAACGTTTCTAACCGTAACCCTACCCTATAGGGTAGGGTAGAGCAGGGCTGTCCTGCAGGAGTCTAGGCAAAACGACTAAAATACCGTCTTGATGGGATTGTTTTTACGACACAATTCTGAGAAAGATTAGTGGTGGGTTTTTCGACGAAAATATTTAAAATCCTCATAAATCTAGTCGGTGATAATAACAATTCATATGATGATTGTGTTTTTTATCTAAATCGTATTTTATCTGATCGAAATACCAGAGACAAACACTGAAAATCATGTCTCGAGATCAATATTCTTCGAACAATTTTCTGTAGTAAATGTTTTTTCTTCGATGTTTTCGTAGAATTTTTTAGTGCACAAAAATCTCTATCAAAATATATGAAAACTACCGTGAACGACTAAAATAATGATAGTTAAATAGATCTGATCATCATCAAAGGTCAGATTTAATATGTATAGGAGAGTTATTGACTATTTCAAACGATCGGATTACAGCGTAAACAAATGCAATATGGCTAATTATACCAGCGATCACTTTTGAATACCTTTTCTGACAGTTTTGCATAGAGAAAAACCAAATTTTTCGAGTGAATCGATCTCATCACTTATCTATCCCTCGTTGATGTTGATAAAATTTTCGTAATAGTAGTGAATTTGATTGTTTATATCTGTCCCCAATATTTATTCTCAAGGATCTATCTAATATGTCATGTTAAACTATGATCAGTGAAAATGAATTCAAATGAATCTCTTTTCTAAAAATTCAATTCATGAAATATAAATTTCATATCAAAGAAAAAACTAGATAAACCAAGTGACCTGTTTTAGGGCTCTGCCCTATGTTTTTCAGCAAACGATAATCAATGAGGAATTTTAAAATGACTACTAATCGAAAAACAAAAATTAACTCGAAAGAAATTTTCGGTAAAAATATAAGTTAAATCAAAAGACTTAAGTGAATATTTTTAATGCCTTCTATTATTTTCATTTCTATCAAATATATATTCAGAACTGTAACAAATTATAAATTTTTTTTTACAGGTAATATCGAGTATATACCTCAAACATGTAAATAAAGCTCAATCAGATAGATATGTTAAGTAATCTACAAAAAAAAACAGACTTAAAAAAATCTGAAAGTTGCATTTTCTCTGTGATATTCCTTCGTTATATTTATTCGTAGAAAACTTAGTATTGCGTAAAATCGAGAAATTCGTCGCAAAATCATCCACAACAAATGTTAATAACGTGAAAGTTTATAGACTATTGAATGAACTGATTAAAATTAAGACAATTATCTATATTTAGAAGAATTTTTTTGAAAGTTAACCATCGCAACGTAATCAAAGAATTTTTCAATGGTGTAAGAAAAACTAAAAGATCGATCAATAATAAAATCTTTATTAAAAATCGAGCATTTTTAAAAATGTTTTATTCATTAAATAAGTTCATAATTGACTAATTATGATATACGAATATTTCTCTTCATTCTGAATGCAAATTAATGAATATTTTCAGTGGCGGACCAGCATCAAAATTTCTGGTGTGGTAATTGCTGGAAAAATCGTTTTTCTGATCGATTTTTGTCCAATTATTGGTTGTTTCAAATATTTTTAGTGCGTCAATTGCTACATCTTGTCACGCTGGCGACCCGCCACTGTATGTGTATGCTGCTAATAATTTTTTTAGGTGT
>CAJNOL010000068.1:0-43830 GCA_905250125.1 Rotaria sordida | reverse complement strand
CCATGGAAATAGGAAGGACCACGCCCCATTCCCGTGGTCAGAACTTTTGGATCACCCTAAGTATATCCTGACATAAGCAATGTTTCGTTGCATTGCATACTACCATGCTGATGATGGTTCAATGTTCTTTTGTCTTCTCCTCTCATCGGTCCTGTATCGTACTTGGTTTGGTACATATTAAAATAAATAGGAAGCATAGGCATAACAAAAATGATTGACTTTATCAATAAAGCACGAATTATTCTTTTCTATATGTAAATTACAAGTAGTCACTTATATCAAAGTTTGCTATTATGAACGATTATGTTTAGGATTGCAAAAAACATCGATATATTTTCAGTTAGTATAAGACGCAATAGTCGAATTTGTTATTAATTGTATGATTTTATTATGAAACGAGAACAAGTATAGATTGTCATTTAATTTTACCGCATGAGTTCATTGAAGCGTATCGTCACTTTTTCTTTCGCAAATATTTTTTTTTCCTTTTTCTTTTTCTTTAAAGTAATATAATGTTATTTAGGTTGAATATTCGACGGCGATGTTATTATTTATGGTATTCAACTTCTGTTCAATCTATACTATTAATAAGTGCCTTTGGAATAATTTTGTTAATTGTTATATTGATTACATTAAAAAGAAGAGAAACTTGTTGGCGTAAGTTTAATTTGTTGATAAAAATTTTAAAAGAAAAATTATAATAATTATTTAGTCGATAAATATCGTTCTCGTCTTTTTTGTTTTGTATTAACAAACGAAGAAAATTTGGAAAGTCGTGCTCGTGCAGTATATGAAACATGGGGACGTCGATGTGGTCGATTTGTATTTGTTAGTCGATTAAATTCTTCTATTAAATGTGAAAATGAAAATGAAAAAAAATCTTTTGAAAAATGTAAATTACCAATAGAAAATATTCCAACATTGCCAGATGAAACATATTTACATTTACCAGATAAAGTTCGTTTGTCACTTTTATTTTTTAATAAATATTATCCAAATTATGATTGGTATCTTAAAGCAGATGATGATACTTATATTATTGTAGAAAATTTACTTAGATTTTTGATTAGTACTATTAAGTATTATATAAGAAATATTTCTTTAATTTAATTAAAAATATATTTCATTTATAATAGACGATATCCAAAACCATTATTATATGGTTATCGATTTCGTGAAGATTATTATGTAAGTGGAGGTGCTGGATATGTGTTAACACGTCAAGGACTTGATTTATTTTCGTCCTATATGAAAAATGATTCAATATATTCTCAATGTAATTCACCAATGGAAGATATGATGGTTGGAAAATGTTTACAAAAAACACTTCAATTAGCACCTTTTCATATAAAAAAAGATTTAACATTAATTGGAGAAACAATTGATCAACATGGAAGAGAAAGATTTCATCCACTTGCTTTTCGTATTCATTTTAATGGACCTTCAAATAAAACTAAAAGAGAATGGATTCATTATAAACCTTTTCATCATAATTTATTTGTAAGTTTTTTTTTTCTTCTTCTTTGTTTTTCTTTTGTAAATTTTATTCAATTTTAAAATAGGGTTATGAAGCCATAAGTGAAACAACAATTAGTTTTCATTATACAGAACCAAGTGATATGTATCAAATTCATTCATTTATTTATGATATTCGATTATTTGATAAAGAAGTGTGTCGTTCACCTTTATAATTAAAAAACGATTTGAAATTGATGAAAACAAAACTTTGAATATTAAATAATAAAAATCTAATATGATTAAATAATTCGATGGTCGACTATCGTAATAATGATTAATTATTTAATTGGTTAAATGTTAGATAATTTTATTGAATAGATATTAACGAAAATTATAATATAAATAAAAAATAAAATATAGTTCCAATGCGAATATATATATAATTGATAAATACAATAATATGAAAATAAAAAAAAAACAAAGAAAAAGTATCCAATAAGTAATAACTATGTATTTAATTATTTCTATGTAGAAAATCTGATAAATTTGAATAGGATAGATCAATAAAATAGTGATATTGTTGATTCACCTTATTGAAAAGTTTAATTTAAAATTTAATTAAAAAACGAGTATGATGAAAATTTTAAGAGAAACGAAACATTTGACAAAATATATCATGTTTACTAAGATTTCATAGAAATAAATGAGATTAACAATCATTTAAAAATATTTATAGATGATAAAATTCTTTCTAAATCAAGAATATTTTCGTTTGAAATTTTAACATAATTTTCTTCGAGTTTTAAGAATAATCAAATTTCAATTTGAATTTAATGTTAATAATTGTTTTTTATTACAATATAAAGAATTCTTATAAATTTCTTAAAGAATATTAAATAATTATCAAAAAAATCCTTTTGTAAAATATCTAATTCAATTGAATGAAGACATTCTATTTAACTTGATTTTTATTATTATTAAGTACTAGAATAGAATTTTTCTTTTGTGAAAATAAAATTTTTCTATATTATTAATAGAAAAGTCTACAGCTATCTTTATAAAAAAAAAAAGTTAACTAAGAAAATAAAATTTGTTGTCTTAAAAATATATGAAAACAACAAAAAATTTTCTCTTAAATGAAAAATCAACATTTGAAATGTTGATCAAGGGAATAAACTATCAATAAAATAATAAAAACTCTTCTAATTGTGAATAGGAATATTAAATTGAAGATTAAAATGCCAAATAAATCTTATTTTCTGTATTGAATATTTATTAGATCCAAAGCTGACCCGAGCGAATCAATATTGAGTAGGGAGTCTCATGATTTTTTTTCAATACGTAGATTTTTTTTTTGAGAGAACACGAAAAATTTTTGGCTCTACTGGAAAAAAACCAATAGTTTTCTTGATTGTGGGTGGGTATCATACCCTCAACACTATCCTTGTCTAGCCATGTCTGATTGAATCAACATATTTAATAATGAACTCTAATAAGTTAACATATGTATTTATACATATATGTTAATTAAAAAAAATATTCAATGTTTCAATAGATTCTTATCAGAATATTGTTTGCTGAACTTTGTGACAAAAACAAAACACTTAAGGAATCTGCACTTCTGTTGTCTGACCCGGAATCGTACTCAGCAAAGGCATGTTTGTACATAAATAATATGGTAGCAAATACGAGACAGTCATGAGATTACTACCATTGATGATTGGCGAGGAGAAAAAGAAATGCGCAATATGTTTTTGTTTTGCTTGTTCTGTACGACGTTTTCTTTTTATGGGTTGAATCTTGTCCAAATATTTTATGTATTTATCAATAAAATTTTTTTTTTATTAATTGATAAAAAACAAAATATTTAACAATAAAAATTTGTCAGATTCTCTATTATATTTTGAACGAAATATATAAAAGACTTGTATTACTATTCAAATATAGAATAGAAAATTTTCTCTTTTGATCAATTCGATTTTTCATGGCATCAATATTTGAATTGATTGATTTTCTTACTTTATTTTTTTTTCCAAATGAAATGATTAGATTGATCTCTAATGAAAAATTACAATGTTTCTATTTTGTTGATGATTTTTATGTCTTAGTAGAAAAATATTCTTATTCAAATAATAAATTTATGTATTTATTTATTCTTTTTTTATTTAAATCAAAGGTAATTGTAGGTTTTTGATTATTATTAAAATACATCAATAGAATGGATCATTTCTATATTTATGTTTCTTTTCATATTTTAACTGAATATGTAAAAAACACAAAAAACCAAGTCTAGAAAAATAGAAGACAAAACAGCAAAATGAATTATTACTATTGATCTATTTTATTGTCTCTTGTGTGTGTTATTTAGAAAACATAATCTTTTCATGCATAGAAGTATACAATAAAAGAAAAAACAGAGACAAATCTCATATATATAAACGCTATAAATTTACTGAGACTTGGTTAACATAGATCGTGTGGATGAAGAGGCAAGTAACATTTTGTTAGTGCTAAACACCGATAATCCAACTCCAACAAGTGACATTAGCACAGCTGCACTAAATGATATACGTTCTTTGTTCATTACTGAATTTGTTAATTCATATCTCTAAAGAATAATATTTTTATTAAAAGATAAAAGACAAAAAAAAAAAAGAATTATTTACTGTAAACAATCTTGCTCCAGTCTTGGTAAAGGTACCAAAAATCATCCTGTCTTCTATTAAAGAGATGTTATCTTAAAAAAAAAATCAATTCTTTTTAGTCGTTTCTAACAGAGAAAAAATAAGTCTAAGAGAGAAAAACAACAGAACATATATTATATATAAATCAATACTTTATGAGTTCACGATGACATAAAAGGTCGAATGATTGGTCGTATGTATTTTGCAATGAACCATTCAGAATAAAACACATAGATGGAGTTGAATAAGATTTCTCATTTTATTTCTATGAATGAAACTAAATTTAATTATTTAATGAAAACTAAAAATAAATGAAAAAATTAATAAATATGATTTGAAAATAAATATAACTAGTTGTTATAAAAAGATCCATATTTTATTTAATTTAACAACAATGATCCGATAGAATTTCGTCTGAAGTAAATTGAATTCTTTTTTTTTTGTTTTATAAGATAAGTGATGGATTGTCCTCATTCATCGGTAGGTAGGTTTTTGTTCTAAACATTTGTTTTTTTTTCATCTAATTGATTAAATTTCAAAAATTGAAAAAGAAAATGTTCTTGAAAAAGCACTTCGAACATATGAAGAAAGTGAACGTTCATTAAAATCAATTTGTAATTCAGTTGAACAAGAAAATAATGAATTAGAAGATCAATTAAAAAATCTTCAAACACATCAAACAACATTAATTAAACAATATCATTTAATTAAAGAAAGTCTTCATCAAATTCGAGGTGAACATGCAAGATTAGCTGAACGACAACTAGTCATTGATCAACAAACAAATCAAATACAACAACGGTTTTATTTTTACTTTCTATATAAATAAAAACAAAAAAAAAAACGAAAGAAATCTTTTGTTTTTAGTTATGAACAAGTTAAAAATGCTTTGAAAAAAATAATTTCTTGTGCAAATTTAACAAGTGAAGATTTTTCTGATGAAACATTTTCAATGTTAGGTTTTAAATTAATTCGAATTGATGACGAAAGACGTTTAACAAATGATATTGGAACTGATTATGATCCACCAACACCTTTTTCATCAAAACGAAAATTAAATCATCAAAATAAAGAATTTGTTTCAACTGAATTTCATCATAAACATCATAAAACGAATTCTTCTTCACAACGATCATCGAAGTAAAACGTCACTTTATTATTCTATCATATTTTTTAAAAAAATATTCATAAAAGATAATATCTGATTAGGTTCTTTTCTTTTGTTAATTCTAGATATAATTCTTTTAAATAAACTCGTCAAATGAGTGACGAGACTCACAACGATATTTCTATTAATAAACGAACATCTATTTCTTCACCAAATGAAGATAATACTTTACTGGATGATTCGTCTTCTTCTCAACATAATCACCAAGAAACAGTTTTAACAGACGATACTACAAATCATTTCAATAATCAATCAAATCATCAGGAAAATTTATCAAATATTCAAACATTAGATAATTCTTTAAATGAAGCTGAAGCTATTGAAGAAACACAATCAATAAATCAATCGGATAATCAATCTATTCAGTTTCCAAATGAGAATAATCTTAACCAAATAAGTAATGAACAAGATTCATTGGATCAAAATCAAATCTCTTCTCAACAATTTCATACTTCGAATAATCAACATCATGCGGATTTAGCTTCAATCGATCAACTATTATCAAATATTCAGCACGAACCAGATCCAAACAAGTCAGTATAATTTATTTTAGTTTTTTTACTTTATCGTTAAAAAAATCTCTTTTTTTAACTCAATTTTATTTATAATATGTTCGTATGGGAGATATCCCCAGGTTATGACAATTGAAGTCCTGCATCAGACTCTTGAAAAAATACTCTTAGTAGTCAGAGTGATCGTGAAGTATCTCCCTTTAGGTCACATCAGTAAAAACAGTCGAGTATGCTTGCTCTTACGTAGTTACAAGTTTATTCTTCATATTTTAATTAATGAACAAAAATTCGCTACTTTAAAGATTTATAAATCAGTTTTAAGAAGAAAAAAAAACATCATAGAGATATTATCATTAACAAGTACCACAAAAGGATCTATATATGATAATCAAAGAATATTTTCAGAGTTTCGCGGAGTTGGATTTCGGAAGGGAAATGTTTAGACTCACAGCGTTCTCTAGTGATAGTTTATCCTAACGAAGTTCGTCATATAGAATATTTTTCTCTTTAAGAACTTTTCAATAGGATTATCTCAATAAGAATTATTTTAATAAAATATTTATTCTTAAATATATTTAAAAAGACATTTCAAAATCAATAAATTTATTTGTTTTTTTCAGTGAAAAGATATAATTAAAATCGTTCTAAACTTAATCAGATTATCGTCTTTTTTTGTTTTCAATCGATAAAAGTTAAATTGAATTTCTAATTAATATTTTAATAAGTTCCCCGAAGAAAATCTTCTTACTTTTTAATCATTGTTTTAATTCTCAATATCAATAATCAATTTACTTTGAAATTCTACATTGAACAAATCTCATTCGGTTTTATTTCATTGAAACTAAAAATAATGAATCTATTCAAGTAATTCACTCAAAAATAAACTAAACATTTCAATTAACTTTCACAATAAATTGACATGTACCATTGTTCGATCTTCCCCATACTCGTACATATCTGATAAACGTCGTTTGTTTTAGGATTCGCCTACTTTTTTCTATAATCCACAGTTTTCTAAAGATATGTGAAAATAATATCAAGGATATTTCTTTGATGAGAGCAGAGCTATTTGTTAATTTGTACGTATGACTATGACGGATTCAATATAAAACCTTGAATTCTTATTAGAAACTTCCAAAAGGAACAACTTTCAAAAAAATATTGATTTCTCTTTCAGTCGACTATCGAGAAAATAAAATGTTTTCGTTCCTCTCTCTCGTCATATGCAAACTTTCATTTAATGATTTCGCTACTTTTATTAAACTATTAAGAACAAACTTTCGCATCGACGACTTCTTTTTTCTTTTCTGGAAAAATGTTAAAAACTCCTCTTAATTTAATTCCTTTTTTTTCTTATGAAACTATAAACTCTGTTTTACTTCTATCGATTATCAATGAAAAACTTTAGCTCAGTTTTATTTTCGTCATTAGTTTTTTTAATAAAAGACATTATATTCTTTTTATTTTATTTTATTGATTTATATGTAGGGCCCAACGTCAACTTGATGACGATGATATTCCTCCAGCTGAAATAGAAGCTAATGATACACAAATTAATCATCAGAATAATGAGTCTTCTACAATATTACAATCAACCATAGTCGATAATCATGTTTTAACACCACTTGAAACACCATATGAGCATCATCATGAAAATCCTACTGTTCCCACTGAATCATCGCTCGATGAAACAAACAATTCTTTAAATGAATCACAATTAAATTCAACTGATAATCTTCCTTTAAATGAATCTGAAAAAGCAGTTGAAAATGATGGTCCTTTAGTTGAATCAACACTCGATGAAACAAACGATTCCTCAATTGAATCACAATCAAATTTAAATGATAATAGTTCTTTAAATGAATCTGAAAAAACAGATGAAGATAATCAAAAAATTGATATTCTTCCATCAGAATCAACAGTTGATCAAACAAACAATTCTTCTATAGAATCCGAATCAAATATAATGGATAATCATCCTCGAACAGAAGTAGAAACACCAGATGAGGATCATCACACAGATGAATTCTCTTCAGTTGAATTACCGCTTGATCAAACGAATAATTCTTCAATTGAATCACAACCAAATGCAACTGATAATCTTCTTTTTAATGAATCTGAAAAAGTAGCTGAATCAACACTCGATCAAACAAACAATACTTCAATAGAATCCCAATCAAGTTCAATTGATAATAGTCCATCAATTGAATCTGAAAAAGCAAGTGAAAATGGTATTCATTTAGTTGCATCAACAGTTGATCAAACGAACATATCTTCAATAGAGACTGAATCAAATTCAATGGCTAGTTATCCTGAAACTGAATCTGAAAAAGTAAATGAAGATGATTATAAAAAGGAAGAAACAAATATTCCATTAAAATCATATTCATTACCTGATGTTGTAAGTGAAACATTAGAAGAAAATCGTGATGATTTAATTAGTGAAAAAATTGAATTAGGAAAAGAATTAACTGAAGAAATTGACATTAAAAATAAAAATAAGATTGTAGAAGATATTATTTCAGTTTTAACTGAAAGATCAACAGACATTGAAGAAAAACTTGATAGAAAATCAAATGATTTAAATAAACAAGAAGAAGATGAATCATTGTTATCAAATAGTAAATTAATTTCATCAGAATTTGAAGATGTTCTTGGAAATAAAACTTTACTTAAACAAGTAAAAATTTAAAAAATTTGAAAAAAAAAAATCTTAAAGAAAAAATCTATTTATTCGTTTAGACAATAGTTAAAGGTGAATTAAATAGTCGTCCAACACGTAGTACAATGGCAACAGTTTCATATAAATTATCATTAGTTGATAATTTAACTTCAAATATTCGTTTGATTGAAAGTGTATCAAATGAAAAATTTTTTGTAAGTGAATGTGATATAATACCAGCAATTGATATATGTGTTCAAACAATGAATCGTGGTGAATGTGCATTAATTGACAGTGATATTCGACATTGTTATGGTGATATGGGTTGTTTAGAAAAAGAAATTCCAAGTGTATCTTCAAATAATTCATATAGAATGAAAATTGAATTAGAATTACATGATTGGCAAAGTCCAGTTGATGTTCAAAAATTATTAATTAATGAAAGACTTTGTTGGGGAGATAAAAAACGACAAATGGGAAATTTTTATTATCGTCGTCAAGATTATTTAACATCTCTTCAATGTTATAATGGTGCTCTTCGTTTTTTAGATACAGATATTAATCCAATATTAGTTTTATCTCATGAAAATCAACGATCAATATTAAATGATGCTTTTATTCAAGTTGAAAATAATGTTGCTCAAGTTAATTTACTTTTAAATAGATATGATGCTTGTTTACATGCTGTTGAAAATGTTCTTAAACATGATCCTAAAAATGTAAAAGCTTTATTTCGACAAGGAAAAGCTTTTTTTCAATTAGAAAAACATGATAAAGCTATTCAATCATTAAAATTATTTACACAAGTTCAAAGACGAAATTCGAATTCTATGGCTGATAGAGATAAAGCTAATGAAATGATTCTAACTTGCGAAAATAAATTGGCTAATATTAAAAAAAATGAAAAAGAAATTTATCAACGTATGTTTAAACCACAAACAGAAAAACGTCAAACAAATAATATCAATCAGGTTTTTTAACTAGTTCATATTTAATTCAATTATATTTAAGTTTTTTTTTTTATTTAAGATTGATAATACAAATAACAGTTGGTGGCCATATATAGCTTTAGGTAGTGCTGTCTTGGGTACTCTTGCTATTGTCACATTTATCAAACATCGGAAAACTTCGTGAATAAACCAAATGCAGTGACTATTCGTTTTTCTTTTCCTTTACCCTCTTTTTTGCACGATTTGTTTGCGTGTATTTTTCAATGTGTTTTGTCTTTGAAAAGAACACATGCGTATTTGTCTTTGGTTTCACCTTTTATCTGCTACATGAAACACTCATTTGTAATCAAACAGGAATAAATAAAGACATTCTAGCAGAAAAATAAAATATCATTTATTGATTTCATACACCAACAATTGTTTCTCAATTACGAAAAATAAAAAAAATTAATTTATTTGCTATCTGATTTATTGCCAAACTATACATGAAGACAATCATAAATAATATCAAAGAAAATATCAGAAAAAAAACCAATACTCACAAAACGATAATCTTTATTCTAATGAAGGAACGTTTTCAACTGAACAATTGCTTTCTTATCGAAACATTTTGTATTGTAGGCTATCAACGATGCTGACTTTGAATGTGATCATGAGAAATCATCTTTACGTTTTCATTTACTGTTTTTATAGAAAACCAGTTTTCCAGAGTAACGAAGTTTTCGCTGAAGATATTTTTGATCGGTCCAGATTATAGAGTATACAGAATTGTCTAGAAAACAGTAACTTCTTTTGTTTCAAGTTGTTTATTTTTGCTGAAAATATAGTCATTTTAATTCATACAGGAGATTAACTGAGCTGCAAACGTTTAAGACAATTTTTATTTCAATGTTTTTGTATGAAAAGACAAAAAAGTAAAAGACATATTTTGAATGACATCTAAAGTTAGAGTGAAAATCTACACAAACTATTTATTCTTGATTTAATTGATTGTAGCATGAAGAAAAAGAAAGAACTGCAATTTTTTCTCTAGCAAGCAAAAGTTTAAGACAGTTCTAGTATTTTATTAATTGTATCATTACCATAAAGCAGAAACAATTTTCAAAATATATTATTAGATACAGAATTGAACGAGCTACATTATAGTATAATAATTTAATATTATTAATTCGAAAAATTTTATTAATTATTAACTAGAGACATATTCGCTTATAAATTTTGATCTTCAAGTAAACTGTTAGAAAGAATTATTACGAAACAAAAATCCATAGTGTTATTCGATTTTTGACGCTCTTTCTAACAGTATACTTGAAGATCAAAATCTATAACAAAAATATTCCTCTATAGTTAGTAACTAATAGAAAAATATTAATTAACAATATTAAATTATTATAACTAATAATTTCTCAAAATTTATTATACTATAATATAGCTTATTCAATTCTGCATCTAATAATATATTTGTGAAAATTGTCTCTGCTCTTCGGTAACAACATAATCGACAAAACACAAAAGTGTCTTAAACCTTTGTCTACTAGAGAAAAATTGAGAGTTCTTGTTTTTCTTCATGTTACAATCAATTATCTCAGGAATAGGTGATCTGTGTAGATCTTGACTCTAACTTTATATGGCACTCAACATATTGATTTTTGTTAACTCCTTTCTTTTCATAGAAGACATCGAAATAAAAAATGTCTTGAACTTTTGCGGTCCACTTTATATATTTGATAGATCATACCATGCCTATCACTACTCTATCGATTTTTATTTTTATTTCAGCTAGCTTCACTTGTGAATGTAAAATTTGAACGACAATTTTTGAGACAATGTAGAGTCTGTTATATTAACGAAATCAATCATTTCACGGTAGTTTTTGTGAATTGGAGAAATTATTACAGCACTGAAGTCGTCGGCGAAGAGATAAGTTGGTGAGACATGAACACATTTTATTATATCTTTATGATAAATTATGAAGATGTAGGGAGTTCAGAAACTACCTTGCCGAAGTCCGACATGCGTTCTAGAAACTCTTGAGTGTCTGTTTCCAAACACGATAAGTGATTTCCTATTTATCAGTCAGTTAACTAGTACTTTATATAATTCTCGAAGTATGTGCATTCTGAAGAGCTTGACAATTAGTTTCATATACGACACTAGATCATATGTTTTGTTGTAATCCACATATATTCCTAATGTGGATATATTCCCAGCTAGACTAATTTTTAGCTCTTGATAAATAGACAAAACTCTTGTTCTTAGTAAGCAGTCTTAATGAAGGTCCGACTGTTCAGGAGGAATGATGTTATTAAAATCTGGCTACTCTTTGGCTCTAAGGAATAGGATTTTTTCTTAGATTTTAAAATGAATTGCTAGGAGAGAAATGGGTGTAGACTGTTCACAGGTAAGCACTTCAGTTGTCAGCTTACTAAAGGTAATAATTTTAGCTTTTTTCCACTATTCAATACCTTGACTGTTTTCTAACCATTTATTGAAACATTTGATTATGCATTCTAAGGGAGGTGAAGGTCATTTTTTAATTATTTAGTTCGAAATATTATCTTCTTCTGCTGATGTTTTGAACTTCAGTTCGTGAACTGGACGTTTGTCTCTCCTAAAATGTTAGTGGATCTTATATTCTTATCATGCAAGGATAATTTCGTTAAAATCTGGTTGTACTCTGTAATGATTGAAGAGTGTGTATTTCTGACTGCTAATCTATTGAAAAGTATGGACTTAAGTCTGGAAATGCGTGAAAGATACTTCCAAAAAATAGTGTTTCACTTATCTTGACACTCTTAGATTGATGAGGAATGACTCCATCGACTTTATTTATATTCTAATGTTTCTTTTCTGATATCTCTCGACTTGTAGTGAAGACAAATTCTATCTTCCCCCTATTCGTTTCGGTAGTACTGGTTCTCAATTTGCCTGATCTCTTCCAGTTTTAACAGTATCTCTAGTGGAAGTGCAGATTTCAATTTTTCTTTACTATGTCAAGTCATGAGACAGTCTTTGAGAGTAGAAAGAATTTTGATATTGTCTCTATACTATTCTAATAATGGCTTGAATTCTATTTGTTTTAACCAATATTCTTGGAGTAGGCAGAACAAGTAATTCATATACTTTCCATCTTCTGATCATGAATTTATATACTATTTCGAAACCAACAAATTCCGATTTGTAGATTAACGGCCAGCGATCACTTGAACCAAAGTCAACAATTTCTCCTATAATGCCTAGAAATTAGGAGAAAGTAAAATCTACGTTACGAGAAGATGATTTTCGATAAGTTCTTGGCACGTTGTATATACTGTAGACTATTAACATTGTTCCACTTCTTGACTATTTCCCCCGTGTATCTGTTTTAGAACTGTTCCATTGCACGGTTGTTGCGTTAAAGTAACTTGAAATTATCGTATTACTATTGATAAAAAGAAGGATCTTATTGATGCCACATTTATACCTGTCTGATCAACGTATTCCTGTTATTCATAGAGATTCATTGAGATGGATTATGTCGAGCACTTATGCATTAGTCATGCTAGCCTCTACTTCTAATGTTTTTAGATGTTTTCCTACACTTATTGCTACTCTCCAAGTTTCATTTCTATCCGATTTATGAAATATATTAAAACCTGATATTCGTTAAGTGTATCATTGTTCTCCTACTTTTGTACATATGATAAATGACGCATCTTGTTAATAGGTTCAAGAATTTCTAATCTTCTCGAGTTCCATCCCTGTACGTTGTAAAAGATGAAGGTTAAGAGAGCTACCTGTCGTAGTTTTTTTCTGCCAGTACATTATTTTCATGCGATTGTTTATCTTCCATGCCAACTTCTCTCTGCAATAATTCAACTTGACTTCGTACGATCAAGATTATTTTATCCAACGATTCTCTGGGGTTTCCATCAACATTGCAGATTACTTTTGAAATAAGTGGAATAATTTCTTGCATGAGTTTATTAAGTAATTCAGCGATGTTTGAAAGATTTTGACGCTGACTTGAAACTTACAATTTTTTTTCTAATAGTTGCTGATTAGATATATCAGTTGACTGACGTCGAACGAAAGAAGGTTGTGTGGCAGAGTTTTACAAAGTGAAAGTCGAAAGGGATGACTAGATGATATTGTCGTTGCCGTCGTTCGTGGAGGAAACAGGGTGTGCGCGTCCGTATACACTTGTCACTTTGAACGATTGTTCATACTTTAGTTGATTGATAAAATAAATATAAATAAAATGCAGTAATGAAATTGCATGAATTTGGTGAACTATAGTTGTTAATCTAGTGTCTTATGAGGGAACATTCTCAAACGAGCAATCGTTTTTGAACTTGGACTTTGTACATAAAGTAGACTCCAGTGAGATATGAAAAAAACTTCAAAAAGATAAGTCCTCTTGGACCTTTTGTCCAGAGTTATAGGCATTTTACTAGAATTTTAGCCTCTGTCATGATATATACTAACAAATCAAATAAGGATATTTCACCCTAAAATCTTGCATATAGATAGGTCTATCTGTCAGTAGAATACTCTGAAAATTTCAGCGCAAAAGAATGTTTCCCTCCCGAGATATTGAAGTCCCAAAAAAACAGAAAATTCTAGCATCTTTTGTGAAATATGAGTGATCTTTGGAACTTCGATATCTCGCAAAGAAAACATTCTTTTGAACTGAAATTTTCAGAGCATTCGACTGGCAAATAGACCTGTTCATATGCAAAATTTTAGGCTGAAATACCGTTATCCGATTTGTTGGTATATATTATGTTAGAGACTAAAATTCCAGTAAAATGTATATAACTCTGGATAGACGGCTCAAGGAGACTTATCTTTTTGAAGTCTTTTTCATATCTCACTGGAGTCTACTTTATGCACAGAGTTTGAATTCAAGATCGATTGATTAATTTAAAACGTTACCTCGTTAAAGACAATCATAAATACTTGTTAATGAACTATATCAGTGAGAAAATAGATGCATTGATCTATGTTAATGAATAGATTTGTATAATTGACTCAGTTACGTAATTGTACCAGGTGCTTTTGAGAATTCTTCTTCGATTTATCAATGTTTAAATATAATCAAATGAGAAGATTATTTTCCATTATTGTTCGTCTTGATTGAATTATGTTCAATTGAGATGATTTTCTAGTGACAATTGTAGCATTTGAACATACAAAAATATTGTCTCTTCATTTTTGTTCGTTCATGAAAAATCTATTGTTCTGCTAAGAATAATAAAAAGAACAAAAAAAAATTATTGCTAAATTGAATAGAAGTTTTGAGATTGATTTTAAGATATAACAGTTTTACTAGATTTTCTACACTTTGCTTTATTTCAATTGATTATTTGCAATTTTATTTTATTTGTCGGAGGAACTCATCTGACATTAATCAAAAACAAGAATAAGAACAAATAGAAAATAATTTAATACTAGATTATTTAAAGAACATTTGATTTTATTTATTTTTTTCGATTAAAATGAATTCATTTTTAATGTTAATCATAATTATTCAATTCTTAAAATATTCTTTTCAAATGTAACAATAAACCTGACAAAACGTGGAAAAAAAATCTTAAATATTTGTCATCTGCAACTTGTTCATAAATTATTTATTTAAAACGGCTCTTTTTTTTTATTATTGGCTGTTATTTTGATCGAACGATAAGTTCGTTCCCTGAAGAAATATCTAGTGAGATTTTCTTCATTGGTTCTTGTAGGACAAAATGGAACAAGGTGACCTGAGATAGTTAAGTCAATGTGGGAAAAACACATGATCATTGACGTAGCTCTGTACTATCTCATATATAACAAAAAAAAAATACCAAAATTGTTTTTAAATAAAAAATAATGAATTTATCATAAATAGATTTCAATATGAAAATTTAATATAGACAAATAAATATCGATTAAATTGATTAATTATTTTGAAAAACGAATATATCTAATACAAATCGATTTAAACTTAGCTAAATTTGATGATCATATTATCTTTCATAAAATGGTTTCTTTTTCTGACAAAAATCTTTTAAAAAAGACTCGAATTCGATTTAGTTGTATATTTAAACAAATATTCTCTTTCGTTAATGAATCTATTGACATAAAAAGAAAATTTAATATAAATATTAATTAATAATTCAAAATATTTTAGTCATGATTTCTTAATGTCTATTATAGTTCAATACAATTATTTTTATCTAAATAAAAATATAATTGGACATATAGATTTACAATAATTGCATATTTATTACTTAATAAGAATCAACTAGAGCAGTGACGAACTAAGGAGGCGCTATGGGAGGCTCACCTTCCCCTAGAAACCTTCGAACTCCCTAGTGAAATTTTTGAAACATTGATTTTGTGCACCAAGGGCGACTTAACATCTACCTTTGGACCTTTGAGCTTCTTAGGGAAATTTTTGAAGTATGTATTTTATTATTCAGAAGAAGGGGCTCAATTTCCCTAGCCCAAAATCTTGACTCCGCCACTGAACTATAGATTAATATTCTTATTTGCATTTGTAAAGTCACAATGACGAATCACTTATTGTTTATTTTTATTGATAAAAAAATTTTCTTTGTTATTCTTGATTAATTGTTGTTTTCTAAAGCTGTTCTTTTTTATTTCTTCTATAAGAAAGGATAGATAATAATACAATAGTGAAAACAAATATACAGACAAATATTAACATTAAAGCAATTCTTTTAAATAGAGAAATGTTCTGTTTTTTTTTATAATATATATTTACCTATCTTTCTTTTTCAGCCTAAAAAATAAATAAATAATTTAAAAACAAATAATAAAAATAAAATGTTAATTAAAATTTTTACCGGATAAACAAAAGATGTTAATTTTTGACATTGATTTAAACAACAAATTTGACAAGTATATAAACCCATTGAATCATCAAAAGTAGCATTTCGAAGAATTAAATCTGTGGTTTGAGCTAATGTATCTAATGGTTTATCATATGGATCAAACCATTCTGTTTTACACTGATCTTTCCGATTAGAAGCAAAACGACACATTAATAATACATAACTACGGGGTTCAAATAAAGCTTGAGATGTATGAACTAGAATTTATTAATATATATATATATATATTAGATTTCAAAATAAATTCAACTTACCAGTTATAAATGAATCTATAGAAGAATTTTTCATTGAAGAATTTTTCTCTATTTAATAAAAATAAAAATATGATTTATTAATTTTTGATAAAAATTTACGGGTAGTATTAACATGAACATAAAATGTTTGTTGAACATGAATATGTTGATATACTCCAATACATTGATATGAACCATTCATATCAAATGAAATTTTTTCTATATTTATCGTTGATACAACTGAAACACCCAAAAACGAATCTTCAACATTATCATTTTCTTCTTCCGAGATTTTCTAATTGAAACAAAAATAGTATTATAAAAAATTTTTTCCAAAAAAAAAACGACAAAATACTTTTGAAATAAATGATCCAATTAAAGTTTCGTTATGAAACCAAAATATATCAATTGTATCAAAATTTGATATAAATGAACAGGTTAAACGAAATGCTGCACCCTCGTTAACATTATTTTCGATTGGTGAACTTAATGTTGATTGAAATTTTAGTGTTTTATATGTTCTTAAATGTTTTAATGATATTGATGATACAGGAGAACAATTAGCCATGATGATTATTGATAAATAATACTATTAAATTAAAATTAAAAACAAGAATTCATTTAAATTTATCAATAAATTGATTATGAAAGAAAAAAACTTACAAAAAAAGCAAAAAAAGAAAATCTAATGATGATCATTGTCTGTCTGTTGTTTGGATATGTGACGATGTGTCGTTTGATTTTTAAATTATGGAAATGACTTGTGAACGATGAACGACGACGATGACTTCTATTAGCATATTATGCAATGAATGACGCCGCTCGAATCACACTAACGGTTCTTCGTTCTCCTTTTTTCTTCCACTCTTATTGAAAAAAAAGGCAATAGACAAAGAGACAATATGTCAACTCGACTTTGGTCGTTGTGACCCTAATCTTGTGTTTTTTTTGTCTCGATGTTCGTAATTTGATCAACCAATTACAGTTATTTCCCTAATAAAATAAAATGAGAAAAATGAAAAAGAGAAAACGAGACATACTCATTGGATAATGAAATACTTCCTTTATATTAAATATAAGAAAATATTATGATGAATATTAAATGTGAAAAAAAAAAAAGAATAAATATCATTTAATTCTTTTTCTCATCGAGAATTTAAGTAGAAATATGACAATGTGAAATGAAAAATAAAATAAAAAACAAAACAAAAACTTTTAAATGATTTAATTCATCCATAAAAAAAATATTGGACCATTATTATAATGATTGATTAAAGAATTAGTTTACTCTTTTCAAAAAGAAAAATATTGAACGACGACACAAAAGAGAATGTTAAACATGTTCATTGTCTTATTTTTTTTTTGGCTGAAAAAAAAATTAGAAAGAATTCTTTTGAAAATCTTGTCAAATAGAAATAAAAGAAAATGTTTTCAATTCGATTTTTGTCTAATATTTAAGAGAAAAAAATGAAGTGACATAAATTGATAGTTGAATAAAATGACAATTAAGCAAACAATTAAAATATTCCAATGGGAATTTATCGATTGGTCATTGCACATTGTGTTATTTCTGATTGATTGATTGTATCTATATCAATCAAATCTATGTACTAGATATTGGACATTCGAACACTTTTTAAATTTTAAACATATTCGATTTTCGATTGCCGCCGATCGCTTCACATAAATAAATCTTCAACGTAAATAAACTCTTTAAATCAAAACAAACATTTCAATTGATTACTTTTATAGAGTGAACAAGCTTTTTTTTTTCAATAAAAACAAACAAAAATAACCAGTAGTTATCTATTTGATCATATCATAAAGATCGGTTAGTCGTAGAAAAATTGTTTCTCCATATTTTTCAGATCCTTAATTAAAGAATTTATCATCTATAGGAATGTGACCAAGAAACATAAACGAGGCGAGCTTAAGACGTATCTTCTTAGACCTGGAAGGATGTATATTCAGTCTTTTTTTTTAAGAAAAAGAATAATTCTTGCTGAAAAAACATTAAAACATTATGAGAGTAGGGGGATGTACTTCCCTTGTGCCGCATCTCCTCGACTCCTCCCCCCCCCCCCCCCCCCCCACTGCTACATTCTCAATCATATGAAGAATGTACGATTTTTATTTTCTTTAAACCTATTTGAAGTTGAATTCTATTGACTTGTTCAAATAATCTTCTATAAAAAGTCGGATAACAAGAATCTTTTTGGATTAAGGTAGAAGAATTTTAAAGAAAATAGTTTTCGTCAAAAAATCGGTTTTAATATTGTATTGAAATTGCGAATAAAGCTGAATTTCAAAGAATTTTTAAAAAAAGCTCTTTAATAACAAATGAGAATTATATCTTATGACTGATAAGTTATAAACTTATTTCATATACTTGAAAACAATTTCATCATAACCAATCATCTTTTTCTTTTTGTTTAGAATAACAGATTTAATTGAAAGAATAGATCAAGTTTGTTTTTTTAATCAATTCGTCTTTTATTATATATGAAAATATTCTAATAAATCTATTTAAACTTTTCAAACTTTTTTTTTGAAGTATAAAATTTATGATTCTTCTTTTTTGTATGAGAAGTTAATAATCTATAAGATTTATCCTATATCTGAGTGTCTTTTATGCATGAAGAAAAAAAATAATTGTCAATGATAAGCTTTTACACTAAGTCTGAGATTATTCCATAGTCAACCCATTATCTTGGTTTGTTTTATGTCGTCTAAATATATCATCTCATTACTTTCTAAAGATTATGATAATATTGTTGACATCGTTGGAAAACTTCGTTAAATGTCATCTATTATTAGAACGAGTACACCATGTGATGTAAATTGATCAAGTTGAAGCGCACGGTCAAATGGTTCCATACAAATAGTTTGTCCGACTTGTGATAGTTCAAACCTTGCTATTGCTACTTGATCTTGTTTTATAAGTTTTGAATGTTCTTCAATTATTTGACCAGTTTTATGATCAATTAATGTTAATAACTTCTTTAATTGAACTTCAGCAATAATTGTATGAATATGAAGAATAGCTGATTAATCTGGGCACATAGTTGATCTATGTTCAAGTATAGCAATCTATTTTTAACCTATACATATATATTTTTAAATTAAGTATTTGACATGTGCATCCAAAACTCGTCCAACTAGACATGGTTCATGTTGAGCATCACATAGAATAGATTCAAGTGAGATTTCCTGAAAATATTGTCGATCAGAAGAAAAAGTACTTAATAGAGAAAAGAGACTTACATGTTGTTTAAAATTTTTTAATTTGAATCTAACATGTTCTCCACAAGACACGAATCAGTTTCAATGTCTCCATAATAAATATTTGTAACTTCAGCATGTTTTTGATTTGGCATAGTTTTACATTAATCATCAACACGTCAATGTCCAGATTCAATTTTCTCTACGACGATTGTACCCATTTCCTAGAAAAAAATTGAATTTTATTTCCAATAATATCAAAAAACAAACTAGATATATTTCAACAATCGGCCATCGAAGTGGACCATTAATATTATAATCGGATGCTTGTGGATCAATAAAATATTCGTTAATAATTGATTTTCTAATTCTTGTCTTGACAGGAAGGTTGTTGATAATTTTGACATAATCTTAATATTCTTCCACAAATATATTTATTATAGTGACGTTTCATCTTTCGAAGAAGACTTTTTCAAATTTATATAACAATGAAAATAAAAATGTACAAATAAACTAATTATAGAAAAAGAAAAGATGACAAGATGAAAGTAGAATGGGGTGTATATTTTTTTTAGCTTTACAGTACAATCTCCCTTAGATGGGCACCTATGGGACTCTTTCAAATCGCCCATCTGACGGAGGTGCCTGCATTATAGACTTTTTTACAGATACCGATCACAAATATGCTTTCCGCAAGCTACGTCATCAAGAGCACCTATAATTACGTATTATTAATCAGTCTTTAGACCTTTGACTATGTCCAATATTTTACTCTAATCAGCTGATGTCTCTTCTTGATCTAAGTTTATTTTCTATTTTCGTATTTACAATCAAGCTTTGCAAAAAAAATCCATAATTGAATATTGCTTGTTAGTTTTTGATCCAATATAAGCATCAGTCAGTATCATCGATCTTATGATCTAACTTGTCTTGCAGTTCGCATTTAACACCTTTGTTTGCATTCGTTTGGAAATCATATATGTATTCGTCTTTTCGTTGAAGAATGTTGTACACAGCACTCTTGGATACTTGTATTTCTCACACAATTTGCACTGTGATAGTCCAACTCCATCAGCATAGTCGTTGATTAATGTGATCTTCTCGTCAAGCGTAAGATAATGACAGGACGTTATTTCTCAATGATTTTAAAGAGTAATGTCAAATGACATGACTATTTATACTCTTTTTATCATTGACAGTACAATTAGAAATTATAGATGAGTTATTTTCTTTGTTATGTCGATCTAACTTTTCTCTTTTCTGTTCTCAGAACAACAAAGAGCGACGAGAACGAAAAGAACAGTGTACTGATTAAAATATTCACTATATCTGCCCATGTAAGAGAGGTTTACCAATACAGTATGGCCTAAAAAACAGTGCCCACTCTTAAAGGTGGAAGATGCCCTTGTCAGAGAGGTTCACTTCTAGCAAAGATTGATTGGTCGTTCCGCCGAGTGCCAATATAAGCGAAGTGTTCTTGTTATAGAGGTATCAATATAGAGAGATTTTACTGTATTTTGATAATGATACGGAAAACATAACAGTAATAGTAATGGCTAGGCAGGTTTGATTCTTTCCGTATCACTGTCAAAATAAAACTAAAAGAAATATACAGCCTATTCTACTTTCATCTTGCCATCTTCTCTTTTTCTGTTTTTTTTCTATAATTAGTTTATTTGTACATTTTTATTTTTATTGTTATATAAACTTGAAAAAGTCTTCTTCGAAAGATGAAACGTTACTATAATAAATATATTTGTGGAAGAGTATTAAAATTATGTCAAAAGTTGATTTTTTAAAAAGAAGAATTTAAAAGCACGAGTATTTTTTTGTACATCTGAAGTTGAAATTTGATTTCGATGATATTAAATATTGACATGTACTAATTTCGTTAGAACTTCTTTTTCTTGATCGTTGAGAATAACTTGAATAGCTTGTTCTTCTATATAGTGGATCAGATCATTTTCGTAATATTCACTGTTCAAGACATCATTTATAAAACATTCAACCAGTCCGTGTGATTTGAAATCTATATCTGTCTTGTGTAATAGCAGCTCAACCACTTGACTCATGGCTAATTCACATTGATTGGAAAAATTTTGAATACAATTGCATATTATTGCTAATTCTTCATTATTTGGTTCTCTTTCTAAATATTTCAGTGTATTTAATGTGGACGGATTATATTCTATATCGTTCAAGTTGCTCAAAAACCAGCTCGGTTAACCACGGTTCTCTTGCAAATTTTTTTGTTTTACACCGCGCATGAATATTTGTTAATTGTCACAAAATTGTTAGATTTTAGTCGAAATTGCATTCTCCTCTAAATGAGAGTGCGCTGACGCCGCCAATACCAGCCACACCAGCTAAATTCGTTCAGGCGTTGTCTACACTAGAAAAGTTAATGCTGAACTAAGAAATTTGGTTGGTCGCAAAGTTAGTTCGAATTTAGCGCACTTTTCAGAGACGAATTATATTTAATGCATCAATCGAGGGTACAATTGCATAAGAACGATACTGCGGCATCGAAACTCTTTGATATGCCCTATCAATTAGATTATTTAGTGTAAAGAGTGTCGTTCTTCTGCAGTTGTACTCAACTTTTATCTCAATCATGACTAACGATAAAAGATGTGCTTTGACATCCTTAATTACCACTTCATTTGCTTGTTTTCTAAGAATATATTTAAAATAATAAATTTAAATAATAAAACATCCACTTACGTCAACTTATCCAGTTGAATTTTAAGATCTCATTTCATGGTTCAGCTTTTTATTCATTTCAATGTTGTCGATTTCTGTTGAATTAAGTTTCGTTTGCATTTGTACAATTTGTTCTTTCATATGATCATTTTATTATTTTATGCCCAGGTCGATTAAAACGGATTCGTTTATAGTGCGTTTTCCGAATGTAAACGATGTCAGGGGCGGGAACTATTTTTCCCTAGGGAAGACGATATACGACGAAGTTATGGTCAATTTCTAAAGTTTCTTTCTAGTAAAGTTTCATTATGTAAATATCCATACAGGGTGTTTCATAAGTGTTGGGACGAGACAAAATCGGTTTATACTGACATATAGAACAATGTGGGGTATGGGCTTGGGTGTGGGTGTTCTCTTTAGTGTCGCTTACACCCACAGCCATACTTCAAGTTTCCCTTTATCTCAAAAGAATTAGCTTTTTCCTTAGACAATAATTCACAGAGAAAAGTATGATTTTTTCATAGAAATAACTGTTTGAGTCTTTGAAAAGCTGACTTCAGATTCGGTTTCTTCGACCTCGATTTGCTTTCGTCAATCTTTATAAAATATCGTTATTGTTTCAAAAAACCCTTCCCTTGACTCTAAAAACTGAATTCAAAATTTTGAAAAACTGATTTCTGATTCGGATTCTCCGACCCCGATTTACTTTCGTGAACTTTTATCAAAAATTCACCGTGGGTGTTTTTTGATCTTGATATTCTTTTGACCTAACGACAAGCAAACGGACAAACTATTTTTTTTCATATGACTCTTCCTTTAGTCGAGGGAATCAAACTTCACCAGAATCAAATCAGTCTTACAAGATATCATCAGAATCAACAAATATTCTGAAAAATAGGAAAAAGAAAAGAGAATCAATATCAATCATTTTATTCACTGAAAAAAATTTTCGACGGAGCTTCCCACGAGTCCTATCTCAATTATAAATTCTAATTTTTTTCTGCTTTTCTGCCGTTGTTATAGGACTGTCCTGTGTCATTTATAATTTATAAAATTTTTTTTTCTACTGTTCTGCTGTAGTTATAGTACTGTCCTGTCTCATTTATAATTTATAATTTATAATTACTTTTGGTGTGTTTGTCTTGCATTTATACAAAAGTTGTGTCCGGACTATAATTGATATTCAAAAAAAAGTTTTTTTTGTGCCTTGATCGACCCTGACATGTTTTTGAAATCTCCATTTATATTATAACTCGAATTAGGCACCTACACATTTATCTAATAAAGTTCAATGTTTCACTTCCTTTTTCTTTTGAACAGAAATCGAGTAAATAAAAATATTTATTTTTATCAAATATTATCATGAAATGTATTGGAATTGAAGAATAAATATATTCGTTTAAAGTTCTATTCATTGAATTGTTGTGAATAAACTCTTATTTACATTATTTTAAAAACAATCTTTATATAACTAATTGTAGAAATGCTACTTTTTAATTAGTCAAATGAACTATATGCAAATTTCTTTTTTCATTCTTTATTCAAACATCATACATTAATAACGCTCAAGCATAAAAGAATATTTCAAAAAAAAACTCTTCATAAAATAAATGATGGATTTATATTAATATTCCAAAGCTTTATATAATTCGTACAGAGAACGATTAATTATATGTCCAGTACTCAATAAGATTCCGAGTGCATATAAAATATAACGATTGTTCTTTATTTCATTAGATATAAGCATATGATTAAAATATTAAAATAGTTGTATCGAGATAAAAAAAGATTGCAGTATTAATAATTTTCGTCAGTTCTTGAGTGAAAAATAAATATCTCGAAATTGTGTGATATTAAAATGACACGAAATTTGTACGAAGTTCAATGTGCATAAAAGAAATATTCTTTTTCTTGTTACTCAATTCTATTACACTTTGATAATACAAGGAAATATTAACTGAAATTAACATATCAATACTCATATTCAAGTTCGTCTCTGATATTTAGAAAAATCACAAATTATTACTTAAAAGAGTTTCTTGATCAGTATTTTTATACATCTGAATAAATTTTTGTTTTAGTTTAATTAAAAAATTCTCTTATTCTTCTTTTGTTTTTTCTTTTATTTCAATTCATAATGCAATGATGGATGCAAGAAATTTTCTAGAGTGCTGTCAAATGTAAAAAAAACTATTTGCATCTGAACAGAATGAAAACTTTTCCTTTAAACATGAAAGAAAATATTTAAATGAGAAAGATTTTTTTAAAACTTTTGTTAAATAGTGAATATTTATAAAAGTTACAGAAACTTTTCATTCTTTTAGATTTTATTGAAAATAATTTTTATTCTTTCTTTTTGAAATAAACTTTTCGTTTAAGCTCAGATAAATTTTATTTATTTTCATGCGATTAAGACCAAAACACTTGATTTTTAATCCTTTATTTCTATTAGTTGTTACTGTTCGAAGAAATAATTATTTTAATTATTTATCTTTTTGTCATTTGAACGTTACTCTGCTATTTTTTTGTCGAAGATTAAGTATTCTTTTTTTGTAGAAATTAATAATTATTTTGTGTGTTATAAAATGTTATCGTTGAAAAATTATTTTGTCAATTTAAATATATTTGAATCATCGACTGATTCAACAGTAACAGATGAAGAAAAAGAACATCAACGTCGATCAAATATTATTTCAACTCGAATCTTTTTCATTGTTTTAATCATCGTTCTATTTGGACTCGCTATTATTATGAAATCAAGAAGTCGAAATACACTTATAACAGTTGAAAATCCAAGTGAAGATCAATTCATAAATTTACCATCTGATGCTCATTGTCCATGTTCTCGTATATCATTAACCTATGGTGAATTTATTTCAATTCAAACTCAATTTCATCAGATATGTTCAAGTGATTTTATATCTGATCGATGGATTAAAACAATTAATTTTGGTTCAAATACAACGTATTTTTCCGCTTTTGACTTTCGAACAGAAGGGAGTGCAATATTTCAATCACTTGAGAGTTTTTGTCGACTTTCAAAAGATTATGCTATTCAAAGTATTGATTCATTTAATAAAGATTTATTTATAAGTCAAGAAGTTTTAAAAGAATCTGTATTTCAATCCCAAGCAAATGCCACTATTCATCAATTTCAATTATCATCACCTATTGGATTCTCGACACAATTAGAATTAATACGAAAAATGATAGCCGGAAATCGTTTTCTATCTGCTCTTCAAACAAATTATATGCAATATTATGCAACTCCATATATCAATGTAGTTCAAATTACGGTACACAATCAAATTCTAATGGATCCAGAGTATTCCTCATTCTGTTCTTGTCGAATCCATATTGATTGTAATATGCCATCAATGATATTTAATGAATTCAGACCTAGTATTGAGTATATGCCGCCTTATGATAAAATATTAATGAAAATTCCTGGAATGGTGCATGGCTGTTTACCAGTAAATACAATTCTTCTCTCAACATTAGAATGTTTTTACAATCAAACATGTTTAAATAGTCTTCTTTCATCATTATCTACGAATGAACCTTTTACAGCAATGTCACAATTCGAGCAAAGCCGTTATGAGTTAAATTCAACAATGCAAACAATTATTGATAATTTAATGATTGAAGAATGGGTGATTGATATTTCTTATAAGAAATATTATAAACAATGTGCTCCACTTTTATGTACTTATTTTAAGAATGAAAAATATGATTGGAGATTTGTACTGATACAATTAATTGGTTTATTAGGATGTTTAACAACATTATGTAGTTTTATTATAGAAAATATAGTGAAATTCATTCGACGACGACCATCTCAAAATATAGAATCAATATCTTGTAAGTTTACTTGTTTGATTTATTAAATAGAATATGCTAACTACTTTCAATTCATTAAAATTTCTTCCTATAAACATGAGTAGAGCGAGGTAAAGTTTCTAAACGAAAGCAATTGTACACAGAGTTGGGACTGGACCGGTTGAATTGATTATTGGACTGGTCAGTCTTCGCCGGTTTTTACTGGTTTAAAGAAATTTATAAACAAACTCCGGTTCCCGTCATGGCTAAGTCAAAAATGAATTTTTATAGTTTTCTAGATTTATAATTTTTTCATAATAAAATATGTCTAGAACAAGTTGAAATTCTTTAATTCAAATAATTATATTTTTTCAAGAACGGCAGTTTCATTCTCTCTAATTTCTCTAAAAATTTTAATTTTTTTTTCGTCAAATTTCATCTCATTTCCTAGAAAGCACGACTAAAACAGTTCAATCTGAGATAAACCTGTCAATTTATTTTATTAATATTACATTACAGACCAGATTTGAGATTGAATTATCGTATAAACAGAAATATTAACTCTGCCTATGAAACCTAAGTGAAAAATTCAAGACTTGTAGAGGGTGTGGGTTTTGTTGAAGAGAAGATCCACACCCAAAAAGGAAAGAGGAAGAGCACCGAGCCGTGACGTGTATAGCGGCACACTATGGTTTAAAAGTATAATGAAAAAAAAACTAATTTTATTGAAAAATCGAATGCTTTTCTTTGGTCTCATAGAAATGATTCATTCTTTCTAAAAATATATAAAATTTTGTAGAGATCGACGAGCTCTATTAAACCATGTAAAGATATCCTAGAAAATATTTTATTCCATTGTGAATCTCCAGTTATCTTAACTTTTTTTTCGGAAAAAAGGTATAAAGTTTTCAAAAATGCTTTAAGTTCGATGTCAAAAAACATTCGATAACTCTTACTATTTAGTATAGATAGATCCCATTTTTAACGTGTTGTAATCTGATATAACATTCTTTCTGAATGCTATTTGTAATCAGTGTTAAACTTTCCAACTCTGAAAAAAAAACATTTTTACACACCCTGTATATTTATATTAAATTTCACAGAATGTTGTAAGATTATTTGAATTTATTACAAATAATTAGTCAAGATGATGGAAATAATGACTTCATTATAGAGTTTTCGAAATCTCTCTACGACAGTCATATTAATAGTTCCATCCTATAATGAAAGCCCTCTTCAACAACTTCGAATAATGGGCAGTTTAGAAGCTCCTGGAGGCTTCTATTATGGAAAGGAGTTTATTCCTGGATCAAATTTTAAAAAGATGAAGATATTTTATTACTGCAGCATCATTTATTTTATTGTAATCACAATGACAAACTGGTGGAGTAGCATTACCGCTATCTTCGGTGTATGATGTTTACTTCACTACTCCATCACTCGGTTGTGTTGATTTTACATAGAACATTACGTTATATAGAAGAACAAAAAAAAAGAAACAGAAGGGATAGAACACCAATATAATAAGGATGAGGATTTCTCCATATAAAGGATATTATGTCAGTGAGATGTAATGTAAGAGCGCTGTGTCTATCGGCACATTCTAATAAGCTAGTTCAAAATGTTTTCTATATGTACATCAGTATGATATTATTCAGCAAACTTTTTAAAAGTTTTTCAAGTCATTCTGTCAAATGACAACTCAAAATTGTCTGCACAGTATTTTAAATGTATTTTTCTTACTTGGCAACTACTAGTAGTCATATTGTTTTTATTAGGTCAATCGAAATACGTAAAAATTGTATTTATTTGCGTTATCCGAATGAAGAAAAAATGAGGAGAGTTCTAGTCCCAAACAAATGAGCTCATCTGAATGGATTGAAGGCAAAATATTTAAATTTCCTATAACCTTGTTATTATTTATAGTTGAAGCTGTATTTGAACTGTACCTCTTCATCTCAGGAAATGCAAAATACATAATCGAAAGCTATTTAAAGTTTTATGAATAAATAGTCTGAAAAAAAGACTTTGAATGAGGTGAGGCAGAATCAAACGATGACGTTATGACTCCTTGACATCCTCGTCCATATCTGGCACGATTAATTCTCTTCTTAAAACTTTGTATAGTAGAGAGGATAGCACAATAGACTAACGGAGGTGTCCAGCGAAAAAAAAAGTTCTGTGTATATTGGATGAAACTGTTGTGAATATGATCTTAAACAGAAAATAACTATTCATTATAACGTATGATCAATACACCATCAGACTAAATAGAAGAAGTAAGAAAATAGAAGACCTATATATAAGCAGGTTCTCAGTTAATGAAGACTACGAGACATGTGTACGTTTTATCTCAATAAAATCGGTTTTATTTATTTGACTTTTTATGATGCAAGAAACTTCTGAAAATTGAGAAATACATTCTACAATGAAAAATCTCGATTTTATCTGACACTTTTTGAGGAAGAAAATAAAGTTTTTTTAGTAGAGCAATGACTTCTTTTAAAATTGGTACACCGACATATTTGTCTTGTTGATTATATTGATTGACTTGATTTACTATTGAAATTATTCTGAGACGACAAAAGTTTTTATTTGTTTTTCTTGATTAAAATTTAAAATAATTTTTTTTTCTCTATTTTGTGTTTAGTAACAACAAAGATAAAAAGACTTTTGAAAAACAATTTAATTGGACTAAATATGTTTAAAGCTAATGGAAGTAATCAACATCAAATTAATTATCAAAGAATTGCAACTCGATTGTACTTATTAGTTCTTCTCATTCCGCTTATTGTAATTAGTTTTTATTTATTATTAAATGAAGATCTTCAACAAAAAATAATTTCTCAACCATCAGAATTTCAATATAAAGAACTTGAAAAAATTTATTCTTCAAATCTTTATTGTCCATGTTCAACAGTTTCAATGAGTTATTCAACTCTTATTATGATTGAACCTTACTTTCACCAAGTATGTTCAAGTGATTTAATATCAGATGCATGGATTAATTATATCAAGGGTGACGACGTGATGAACGATTATTTTTCAGTATTTGACTATCAAAATTCTGGTGTATTCCATTTTCAGTTATTGTCATTGTTATGTCAACACGCTCAACAAACAGTTAATATTAGTATCAAAACATTTCTTCAAACACAATTTCTTTCTTCCCAAGTTACTTCTCAAAATCAATTTGAAGCTAAAATTAATTCATCTATTAATGATTGGAAATCTCAAACTATTGATCAATTTTTAGAAACAATAAAAATATTTCAAGCTGTATCACATGGAAATCAACTTGCTAGTGAGCTGTCTCATTATTATTTTCCTTATATACACTCGAATGATACAAAAGTGAATCCTGAAGTAGTGGAATATTTGAATTGTTCATGTGCTTTATCTTCATGCCTTATCTCTATCGGTCTGTACGGTGACGATGTATATTATTTGGAGCTTCCCCAACTATTTATAAAAATCCCAAATTTTTTTCTGGGTTGTTCCCAAATCGAAGGATTAATGAAATCAACTTTAGAATGTTTTTATAATCTATCATGTATGATTGAATTCGATCAATATATTTTTTTTCCTCTTGGATCATCTTTTAATTTTTCAAATTTAAATGAAAATCTTAATCCACCGAATGAAACAATGGAATCAATTATCAATAGACTTATGATTGATTCTTGGACATCGAATATTTCATTTTCTTCATATTATAATACATGTTCTCCATCATCATGTACATATCAATATATTAGTCGAAATGATTTATTCTTTGTTATAACAACAATTCTTGGTATTTGTGGTGGTTTATCTCTTGGATTAAAACTACTTACTTTAATTATTCTTCGATTTATTGAGAAGACAATTAATAATAATTCTTTTAATGGATTTATAACAATGATAAAAAACTTATTTATTTGTAATACTGAACAGCGTATTATTAATCGACTTCATTTCATTTTTCTTTTATTAATATTATATTTCATATTTCTATTTTCTGCTTTTAAACCAAAATTAGTTACTGTTCAAATAATAAAACCATCACTTTCAAAATATAAAGATTTATTAAAAGATCATTCTTATTCTCTTCAATGTTCTTGTTCACAAATATCTATTCAATATGAAACATTTCTTAATATTGAACCTCATTTTCATGATTTATGTTCAAGTCAATTTATCTCTGATGAATGGATTCATTATATTTATGGCGAAGGTCATCTTTCTCGTCGATTTTCATTCGATGATTATCGTTATTCAGCTCCTGGACAATTCCTTTCACTTTCTTCACTTTGTAAACTTAGTCAAGAAAAAGTAAATCGTACCCTTACGCAATTTCTGACAAGTTATTTTATGAATTCTCAGCTTTTATCTGAAAATCTTTTAATCGAAGAAATTGAAATAATTCTAAATCGACTTCAATTAACTGCATCCAAATCATTTATTAATCTTTTTAATTTAATTCGTGAAATAATTGGTTCGAATATGATTATGAGTGCATGGGTCACTAATTGGGAATATGTTCCTCAAAGTGAATTTTCTGCTTATTTACTTGCACGTACAGCACCTCTAAGTTATGGTGAATGTAATTGTGGATTATCATTTAAATGTACTCAATCATCAGGAGGTATGATGAGTGGTTGTTATCCACTTGAATCTATTCTTCAAACAAAACTTTACTGTTTTTATGATCAAAATTGTATTGATTTAAATGGAAATTTTACAAGATTAAATATGTCAACGTTGGCAAAAAGTCAATATAATTTAAATTCAACAATTGGATTAATTTTAAATAATTTAATGATTGAAAAGTATAAAAGTAATTTATCATATGAAAATTATTTTAATCGATGTTCACCATTATCATGTTCATATTCTTATATTAAAACTCATGATGTAACTCAAACAATAATATCTCTCATTTCTCTTAATGGTGGATTAGTTCTTATAACTCGTTGTTTAGCAATTATTGTTGTTCAAATTTATAAACATAAAAAAAATCGAATTAAATCCGAAGTTCTTCAATAAAATATTTAACATATATCAAGAAAAGAAAAACTAAGAATATCGCAAGAGAAATGAATTAATTTTGTCAAAGCTTTTGATGTCGTACTGAAATTATTCAATAAATCTATCAATTATAATTATCTTATTTTTTAATAGAGATTTATTAATTGTATAAAATTATTATTTTTAACAGTATACATCAGATCTATGCCACTCAATTCATGAAATAAGTTTGACGGAATTGAATTTGAGGACAAGAGTGAGGGGTGAGACAAGCAAACTTCGGCGCCTTTTGACCTTACTAAAGGGTCTCATCAGGTAGTTTCGACTGCATGAGAATATGTCTGCTTGTCTACGTAACGCGCTACTTCAAACATTAAGTATTTATTTCAAAATTTTGAATGAATGTTTCTGTTACGTTGTAGAGTACAATTTTAGGATGGGTGTGGGTGTGGATGTGGATCTTCTCTTACTTCTGACACCTACCAGCACCCACACTCACACCCTTGCATCAATGTTCATAAACCCGTGATGAAAACAGTTTGAACTGGAATTCCACCTATTGCAAACCTTGATATGCCAAATTTGAAAACATTCGATTTATTTCTCAACCAAGGAGGAGAAGCAAATGATGGGGGAGAGCAAGTTAAATGGGTAGCTGTGAAGACATTAGTCTCTTACCCTCTGGTGCGTTGTCTGTACTTGAATCGTCTTTTTTCAATAATGACGAAAGACATACTCGTATTCAGTTTGCACTTCATGTTAACTCATCGACTTCTATAAATTCATCTGATGTACTACTAACATATGTTAAATTCATTCTACACATTATAATAACATTTATATACAATATGTAAGTATTTTTTCGTTATACTTATAGAAATAAATATTGAGGGCGTGGGTGTTGGTGTGGGTGAAAATGGAGGAGGTTGGGTGTACTTGTTCTATTACCGACACCTACATCCACATCCACACTCTAGTTTTTTGATCGATTACAGATTGCTGATGGCATTTCTTCAGCATTTGTCGTCCAAACCCCTTCATGATGTGGATTTGAAAATGATTCTAAACTGAGCTTCCCAGAAAAGTCAGTATTGATTATTCGATTCCATCTCCAGTTTCTTGATCTTTTCGTGATAACAAAATTTTTTCTTAATTTCTTGGCTCATTCGATACTTTGTATTTTATTATCATCTGTTAATTTTTGTGTTCGTTTCTTTTTGAAACATTGTAATCCTGCTGATTTGGTAATCTTATACACTGAAGACGGTGATGTTTGCCAACTTATTTTATTTTAATTTTGCTGAAACATTTCTTATACTAGCTTTGTTTTTTAGTTGGATTTCTTTCAAGACTATGTTTCGATAGGTAGTTGTTGTAGTACTTCGTGATCTATCAGATTGTTTTCGATCATAAATTGATTCTCTTCCTAATGTGTAATCGATTTTTTTCATTAGAGCATGTCAATTTAAAAGTGGTGGATTGTCCGATTGTTGAAGGAAACTTGCAATGTCAGATGCAGTTCAGCTAGGACTCTGACGATGTAATAATAATGCTAGTGTTTGAAATGATTTTTTTTCATGTAGTCTAGATGACTTATGAGACATGATATCGAAAAAATTGAAAATGTCGAAACGAATATCAAGTAGAAGAAACACACAAGTTGAATTCACTGAATAAGCCAAAATAAAAAAATATTAGAAATCGGCACGTGCTTCTTTTAGATGGTTTACATTTGTCTAATTAAACGACACCCGTGACACGACCAGTCACAGTATATATTTAGCAACCGTTTTGATTAAGAAACAAAATGTGAACATTACTGATACAAGGAACATTTTTTCGTTCTGCACAGAACATGCTACTATCATTACACACATGATGTGCACATATGTATTTCGTTCATTTCACATCACTAACGAAGCATCGAGCTTAGTTCAAAATGAGTGTCTATGAAACGGCTAAGATATCCAGTAGTTGATTATACTTACGGTATATCTAATATGAATATGTTCAATACTTAATTAGAAAATGTTTGGAAGAAAATCATATAAATCGATTTCGAAAAATTCATTATTACCTTATTGTATTCATATTTTTCTTATTATAAGGAAAGATGCTATTCAATCATATATCTTTTGAAAGGCCATCTCGAATACTTGAAATTGATATAAAAACATAAAGGCTGGACATTGTTCTATATGTCAATATAAACCAATTTTGTCGCGTCCCAAAACTTATGAAACACCCTGTATAGAGAATATATATATACTGCATAATCGATGGTATGTTTACAGCAGATGTTTTTGTTTTATCGTATTTTATATGGAAAGGTAAAAAAGGGATTTTGGTACTTGAAGAGACTTGAAACTTATAAAACTTTACTTGAGTCTTTGCAAGTGATTCCATTCGCTGAGGCATTATTTCCGCAGAAGAGAATATTACAGACTCAGTATTTTTTCGAGATAGAATTAAAGACAATAAAGAAAACAGACACTATTGTCTCTTAGCTGCTCATACCTCACATTGTAGCTACGAAAGGACAACTGATGCTATCCATAACTAGCATAGATGATAATTAATCAATCTATAATAATTTTCGTGAAGAAAGCGTTGACAGTGATTTCAAGACATATCGTAGTAGTCGCTTTAGCTATATTTACTATTTATACTATTATTGTTTTCAAACAACCAATTTGTAATATCGATAACAAAACAAACAATTAGGCAATTGCATTGTTTTTATGAGATTTTTTCAATCATATAATTGAGACATTGCCATATATTAAACGAGATTTTTTATAGGTGCCAAAATTACTCAATAAGAGTTATTTTGAAGTGTTTTTCGCTGCCATAAGCACTGGAAAGAATCCAAACAGTGATTCAAATAGAGAAAATTGTTTTCAAAAAGAATATAAAAAAATAGAAATTATTATCAGATTCGTAAAGATAAGAACTTCAGAAAGCCAAAATACTAGTTTTTCGACACCTAGAATGGGTAAATATAATATTGTTTAGATTACCTAGAACAATAAAGTAAACAATTCTTTACACAATGAGAAGTCTTCAGTTTCTCTGAAGCGTTCTTTAGCTAAGGTATAGCAAACTTACGAAAGCCCTAAGGTCGTTCTTTTCCAATTTCCTATAGAAAAACCATTTTTTTTACCTTCAATGAAATTGCTATATTTTAGCCAAAAAATGCTGCAGAGAACTCGAACACTTCTCATTTTATAGAGAATTGTTTGTTCTATCATTCGATGTAGTCTAAACAAAATTATATTTACCCGTTCTAAATGTTGAAAACCTAGCTTTTTGATTTTCTAGAATCCCTATCTTTGTGAACTTGATAAAAAATTTTATTTCCTTATAGGTATTATTATTGAAAACGATTTTTTCTACTCGAATCACTATTTGGATTCTTCCTAACGCTTACGGCAGCGGAAAAACATTGAAAATAGACATTGTTAAATAATTTTAGTTCCCACTGTATACAACGGTAGATTAGATCTTCTTCTTTAGGATGGAAGCAAATCAAAAGATCTGAAACTGTCACAATAAAGTATTCTTATGAAAGTCTATCTCTGTACAAAGTTTCAAGTCGAAATTCGAAAATCAAATTTTCCCAATTTTTCTGAGGGAGACCATGACATTTATTTAAAAACCACTGTAAAAGTATAATATCCCGAGAGCAATAAGCTAAGGACCGGAGCTGTCTTCTGGGTATTCATAGTTCATTTGGTTCCACAGAACACGCGTAGCATCAAATCAAAAGCAATAAATCAGTTGGAATAGTCTCCTCGTAAAATTAAACAATTATCTTATAAAGACGATCAAGGTGAGAAAGAGAAAAAATAAAGTTGGCCTGAGCTGAGGTGAGGCAGGAAAAGCTTCTTATTTCAGTCTTGGGTGATTATAAAAACTATATTTAAATTTTAATGAATATATAGGGTAAGCCATAAATAAGACTACGAGAAAAAATAATTATATCTCCGCCTCGTTTCCATCAAATGCTCCAATTTTTTGGTTGGTGGTAGAAGTTTATTTTAATTTTTTTTTTCATATGAATAATGCAAGCAAACTCTATTGTTAAATAATATTATTAACATCATTAAAAATATTTAACCCACATTAAACCAGGAAAATACATGTGAAGTGTTTCATAGATAGGCTTCAATTGTCATTTAAGAGAACAACAGGAAGTTAAAAAAACTTTATGTATGACATAATATTAATGTATGCACAGAAAATTTTCAGAACTAATTACTTTGAAAGCTATGATTACAATGGTTTGCATTATCTAGCAAGGAACACTAGGTTTTGCAAGGAAGCTGATATTTTGTTGCTTCCAAGGGTTTTAATTGTGTGTTTTAGTTATGAAACAGGAATTGCAATTTTTAAACTGCCTAGTTATGAAAATTTCCTCTATTTGCATCAATGTAGTATCACTCATGAAGTTTGTTTTGATTTCTTCTTGTTATTCTCTAAGGTGACAACTGAAATTTATCTATGAAACGCTATACATGGATTTTCCTGGTTTAATATTTGGTTAAATATTTTTAAGAATGTCAACAATAATACTTGACAGTAGAGTTGACTTACATTATTCCTATAAAAAGAAATTTTAAATAAACTTCTATCACGAACCAAAAACACTTGGTGCATTTTATTGAACCAAAGCGAAGATATAACAATTTTTCTTGTAGTCTTATTTATAGATCACCATGTATGAAAAGTAAACAGGAACAATTGTCATATATTTAAATTATGATCTCAAATATGTAAAATTAGTTTGAAAATATGATTTCTTTTTGAAATATTAATCAATGTAATCTTTATTTAGATATATGTTTAATTAACTCATTTAAAATGAAAATTCATTCCGTTGAAAATAACTAATTCTTTTTTCTTTGCTTCAAAACAACCAAAATAAAATTGTTGAAATTATGTTAAATCTAAGATGATTTATTTTGTACTAGTTATCAAAAAATAATGCATATGAAAAAGTAAAGTTGAATATAAAGTAGATTAATTTTCTTGTTGTTTTATTTGAAAGATTCGATTGTGAACAGGTCTATAAATCAATTGATTTCGATCATTGTATCAAACAAACAAATAGAGAGAAACAATACGCTAATGAAAGAAAAATAGTTGCCAACATCCGCTTCTTGTTTAAAACGTAGCTGTTATTATTATAACAAGCCCAGTTTTTTCATCACAACTGAAAAGAAACAAACGAAGATAAAACCGAAACGAGAAAAAGAAGAAAAAGAAAAAGCAAGAAAATGTCACTTCTTCCCTTTTTTTCTTCTCTTCTGCTTTAGAATAACTCCGTTACGACTAATTATATTTTTAGATGACTGACAAAAGACAGCAACAATATTAATCAAGTCACGTCTCGTTTATATCGATGCAACAAATTCAATCCCAGTATGTTCATAGTACTCCATTGAGTACAAATTCTCCTTCATCAAGATCAGTAGCTACAAATACATTGAATGGATTACTTCCATTACATCGTTTATCTCAAACATCAGCTAATGCATTATCTTTACCACCAAATCAGAGTCAAAATCAATCACGTCTTTTACTAAATTTTAATAATCAATTAAAACGATCTAAAAAAATAAAATATATGTTATTAATTATAATTTTAACTGTGACTTTTGCTTTTCTTCTTATAACAACAATTGAATTGTCAACAACACTTGTTAAAGATAGAAGAGAAAAAGATTTATCATTATCTGTGGATAAAATATCAAATTTAACTCGAATTACTAATGAAACAAAATCAGAAGAAGAAAAAACTTCTCCTATTCGTTCATTCTTCGCATTTATATGGCTTTTTAATGTTTTTCTATTTTTAATTTGTTTATTTACACATTTATTTCTATATCGAAAACATTCACAACGTGGTCGAGCAAAAGCAGCTTTTCTTAGGTAAAAATTTTTTTAATCAAAAAATTTAATTTTAAACCGAAAATATTTCTTAATAAATTAATCAAATATTTTTCTTTTTGATATAGATTTAATTAATTGTTATTTTTTAAGCTAAAAAAAGAAAAGAAACATCTGTCAAACGAATTCATTAAAAATCTTTACCCTGTTGAATGTATGAAATAGATTTAGTTGACAGAACATCCGTCATCGATAAAGAAAGAAAAAAGACCGGAAGGCGAATGTTGCGCATCATCACGTTTCTTTCATAAGACACGCGTTAAAGCCTTATGAAGAGTAATATGGAAAAACAGATTACTTTTCTTTTTTGCTTTGACTATGTTTCTATTAATAATCGTCCTTGACATTATTTTTATCATGAGGACTATCTTTTAACAGCAAACTTACAAGATGAAATTGATAATCATTAACTTTACGCTACTAATTTCCTTTCAGAATTATTTTGTATTTTCAAAGAAGATTTTATTTTCTTTTAATGAGCACTCTCTTATATTACTGTAGATAACAATTTCGTTAATGATCTCTTATCCTCAATAGAACAAGTATAATTTAAAAAAGAAAAAAGATAATTACAACTAAATGAATAAGTTGGATGTTTTTTTTTTGTTTTTTGATATAATAAATTAATGTATAATTAATTATTTTAGAGAATGTGTTCAAATATTTGACAATGAAAAATGTTCAGCAAATAATAAATTCGTTGATTATTTAATAAAAACATGTTTATTATGTATCCTATGGTATTTATCTTGTTATTTAATATTTCGTTCAATGGCTATACTTATATCTTCTCAGATAATAATATTAATTTCAATTAAAATAACATTACGACAAATTCTTGGATGGATTTTTTTACATGAACAATTTATTGGACATAAAGTTTGCTGATTATTTATTTTAAATAAATTAAGATATTTTGTTTTTTTTTTTTAAATAGATAATAGCTCATATACTTGCTTTATCAGCTTTACTTTTTCTTAGTCATGATAATGGATTTCGTTTTAATAAATCTCTGTTTGCTTTATCAATGGTTACTTGTGCTGTTGCAATGAAAACTATTTTTGATGTAAACTTATTTGATTTTGTTTGGTTTTTTTTTTGTTAAATATTTAATTAATTTATGATTTTAAATAGATTCTTATGACTGGTTTTATTAAAAGTTTAACAAATTCAAAATATCGAACAGTAATGATTAATGTATGTTTATGTGGAACATGTTTTCTTTGGCCATTGGTTTTCATTTTTCATGTAACTCGAATTGAACCAATTTATAGTCATCATTTTTATTCATTTCTTACCATAATTGCATTTATTAGTGCACTTCGTAAGAGAGAATCATTAGAAAAAAAAATTAAAATTTTAGTTCTTTTTTTGAAGTATTTAATGTATTGACAATAACAATTTCGCTTAAATCTACATCATTGGCTAATGTGGCTGCTTTTATTCTTGTTATTCCTTCGATATCACGTCAGTTTTGTATTTTATTTTTGAATTATTTATTTATTTATTTATTTAATTGAATTAATTTAGTAATTGATCGTTATTTGTTAAATATAAAATATTCTCCATTATTTATATTGTCTATAGTATGTTCATTATCGAGTGTTCTTCTTTCAATGATACCAAAAGAAGGGTTTCAATCAAGTGAAAGAATTAAAATGAAACAAGCATTAGGTTTAATTAATAAAGAATCGAATACAAATGTTGCTGCTGGTTTATTACCTAGTGGTGGAACAACGACAAGGACATCTTCAGCATTTCAAGAAATAAAAGCACAACGACTAATACGAAATGCTTTTTTATTCAACGAGAGTAAAACTTGAGTTTTCTTTTCTTTTATTTAGTAAAATTTTTATGAAAATAATCTCGTTCATTATGATTTAGAATACGAAATTTCAATTGACATCTAGAGATTTATTTCTCGTTTCGATTTTTTTAAAGTCTTTGAATGAGAAAAACTTGTTTTTATTTTCTGTGAATTTTATTTTTCTGTTTTGAATAAATTGTTAAGTTAGAATTTTTCAAGGAATTATTTTTGTTACTTAGACGAGAATTGTTTATTAATAAATTTTGAAAAATTATTAAACTTGATTTAATATGATTTATTTTCAATTCTTATTAAAGAAAAACTTTTGAATATCTAAATAAATATTCTATTTATTATCGTTAATGAAGAAAATAGATGATATTATTATCATTTATTATTCTTAAAATCAAACTTTTCCTATTTTAATTAAGTTTAGATGAAATAATCTATATCAAGATATGCGCATCTCTTCAACAAAAATCATATTCATTTTTATCTTCTAATCATCGTATGATTAACGAAACATGAACATATTTATAATAAAAATCAGATAAAATCTTATTCAGATACACAAACATATAAAATAGCTTTTTCTAGGCGTATTTTCAATGATCTAAATAATGATGTAAGAAATAACAGAACATAAGAGATGGTAAGTTTTTATTTTCAGGAAATTCAAATGAAACGACGATGATAAAAATTTCATGGAAATATAATTCATTGCTTTGATAAATAAGGCAGAATTTTGATTTTTGATATGAAAAGTATATAGAAATAAAGTTGATATCTTTAGAATTGGATTGCCTCAAGATATTCATCTCATTACTGTGAACCATTCGTAAATGATTCATTGACTTACTTGAATATTATCATTAATGACTAGTACTGTAAAGTAGTTGTTCTAATTCCTTCTTGAACTCTAAAATATATTTTGAAATAAAAAGGTTAGCTAGTTTATAATTATGCAAGTGCAAAAAGGATAGAATTAATTTAAGGATGTGAGTCTCGGTAAGGCTCTTGCTTTTATCCGCACACACCCACATCCCATAATGATTTATTTTCTAAAACTTGACGAATAGTTTTCGGGGTCAAACAATACGAATCTATAATCAGTTATTCGAAATGTTTCAATCTGATTTTTCGATCATCGCAGACTTAACATAAGAAAATGAATGCGCTTTTCAAAAAAAAAGAAGAAGACTTGACACTTTCAGAGTGGAGAGATCCAAATCTACAGTTGATTTGTCAAAATTGTCAAGTTTGGTTGTTTTCAATGAAGAAAGTTCTGTTTATTGCGATTCATTGACATTTAATAAGGTTGGTCTATTTTCTTGAGATCGCCATCCCGAAGATTTTTAATCTAGTTTTATGAAAACTCATTAGTTTCTCTCAATAGTCTTGTCTTGATCGAAAAAATCTAATTGAAACAGTATGATCCACATCGGTTGTTATCATTTCAATTTCAATTTTAATTTTCGATATTTACCTACGAGTACTGCATCAGTTTTCCAAAATCTTTTAACAGAATTTGGTACATGGCGTCTCAACTTATCCCGTTGATAAATCTTGATATAGACAAGAAAGAAATATATTCACTGATTTCATCAATCGCACATTGAAATCTATTATTGCCAAAGTGATGTACTATCTAATAAAAGTAGCTCGTCTTAAACTAACATACTGTTTTTATGTCATTCTAATCGAAAAAATTTATCATATAAAAAGGTTTCAAAATTGTTTTTTATCGTCATTGTCTAATTGAAAAAAATAAATTAACAATTTGATATTAATATTTCTCTTTTCATTTCATAATTTGTTTAAAAACTATAAGAATCTATTTTATTTTATTTTTAATAATATATATTTTTGTAAAAATATATCCATTGATTGATGAAACTTCATCTTGTAAAATAATGTTAGATATCAAGCAATTACTTACAGATTTAACAAAGATTTTTCAATTTAATCGAATAATATTACGTCTGTAGAACATTTTTATGAAATTACATAGAATCGTTGACAGATAATTCGTTTAAATAAGTCACTATGAAAGCAAGACGATTCATCATTATTAATCTAAGTCAATAGTAAAACTGAAATAACTTTAAAAGACAAGAATAATGATGAGTCTTTCATATTATATATGAAAATTATATTTTATAATCGTACAAAAACAAAGTCCTCTTTGACACTTTTTTGATTCTTTCCTATCTTAATATGTTAATATTCCTTGTCTTTTTTCGTTATTAACAAATAAAACTTTCCATTTTCTATATTATGTCACTGACAGAGTACTTCAATTCCCTCTAATGCTGAGACACACAAATATGTCCATCACTTCAGAGGTCTTCAGCAGAGAACTCAATATCTAACATGTCGAAGTTAATGATTTGCATTAGTTGAAGGTATAGGTCGCTTTTCAATGAATTCTATCAATTCTTATTTCAAGATTACTCAAAGATTATTTCATAAATCAGACAAACTAAAATTGTTTCCCATGAAATTTTTATTCGTGACAGAAATAACTCTTGAGCTCTATAATTCTATATTCTCTGCATACAAGTCAACCCAATTATAATTGGTAGTTACAATCAAGATTCATCTTGCTCGATATTTTTTCAATTCAAATAAGAGATCAAACATTTCAAGTGAAGTTACATTTTGTGACTATAATATGACAATAATAATCATTTATTTCTAGACAAAAATCTCTTTTGAAAAAGAAACCTATGATAATAAATTGATTTTAACATTTTTAATTATTTTTTGACAATCTTTTATGTTTAAATCATTTTCAAAAAAAAAAGAAAATCAAAAGTCGACTAATTATTGAAGAAACTGACATTTTCTTTTATTGTTATGAAAAATATAAAGAACAGAAAAATAATAATCAACAAAAGATGCCATCAATCAATGTACATCGACATAAACATTTTGCAATGGGACATTGTTGATTCATTGCAAACCAATTCGAAACATGTTCAGCATGACCACCATGACGACATAAACGACACCATGTAAACCATTGACTTGACATTAATGTATGTTTATCTAATGGAATATTTTAAAAAGAAAATCAAATATATAATTAATTAACAAGAGAAGTTCTTCAACTGATTAATCACTTTTCAGTTAGAACTATGTGCATCATGTAAATCCAAATGAGTAAATGATTACACTGAAAAAGAGTTCGAATCTTTAGCTTATTGCTATAGAGCTACAGCATTTTTATGGTATTTTTTTCACTCAATGTCATGCTTCTCATCAAAATTAAGTACAGCGATATGTCTTAATAAGTGTAGTTTATTGTGAAATTTTTAAGGCTTGTGATTAATTTCTATCTTGAAATAAGAACATTGAAATCTGCCTGTACATATGAACGATGCAAAAGATACTTTTACCATAACTGTATCTTAAGATAGGAAAATCGAAAAGATCTCAAACTTTAAAAATAAACGATTCTCATTAAGATCTGTCGTTGAGTGAAGTTTCAAAACAAAAATTTGAAAATCAAATTCTCCGGTATTTCTAAGGGTGACCATAATATTCAGTTTAAAAAAATGCCGTATTTTTGTAGCAATTAGTTAATGAGCTGAACTCTTTTCAAGGTATTCATAGGTGATTACGATTTTCCTGAATGAAAAATGATTAATTAGTTGTAAAGGTTTCCTTATTAATTGAACAAACCAAGTAATGGTTCATATGCATAAGATGCATCTTCAATATATGTTGTTAAACTCATCATACAAATTGAACAACGTGGTAAGACTTGACGACATTTGGCGCATACCATCAACTAAATAATTAAAAGATTAATTTAAAAAAAGAAACTTTTTTAATTATTTATGAAACCATATCAGAATTTGATGGTGGATAAGTAGATGAAGATGATGCAGATGATCTAGTTGCCATTGTTTGTTGTGCTATTCGATTTTGAACTTTCAATGGTGTCGTTGGAATAGGTGTTGTATTTGTTGATAATCCCATCATTGTTGGAGTTTGATTTGAACTTCCTTGATTAACTTCAAGTGGTGTTTGACAAAAAATACATGAAAAATGTTGATTTGTATTTATTGAACGATCATAATAATGTCGACGATATGGTGTTGTACCTGTTACATGACTACGATATATATCAAATTCAGCACGTTCATTCCACATTTGAAGTTCATCAAGAAGAAGTCGAAATCTTTAAAAAAATTAAATTAATTTTTTTTCAATTAAAATCAAACTAAATATATTCTTTACCCTTCAATCCATTCTTGAACATAAGGACATTCTTGATGTACATCTTCTGGAACATAAATAGCAAGTAATGCAGCTGTACGTATATCACTTGTTTGATCAAGATATTTTTGTATAAGTTCACATCCACTTTGTCTTAATCCTATAATAACAGAAGTATAATTGATCTTGTTTATATATTGAAATAGATCACAGTAGAGTAATAATGTTTTTTCAAATCTTTTCAAAATTCTTAAGAATTATTTTAAGGACTTTTTTTTAATAAAAAAAAATTTTTCGTAAAATTATGATCAAAACTGAATCTTTTTTTAGTCGAGATTATGAATAAAATCAATTTTGATTCTGTTTTTTTCAAAGCATAAACCAAAAAAGTTTTTGATAAGTTTTGAATGACTAAGAAGTTTCTTTTGTTTTTTATATGATTCCTGTGTTCATATGTTGATAATGAATCGAAATCGATTTAGAAATTAAATTCTTAATCTAACGAATAACTTTTAATTCTTTTAAATGGTTCATAAAAATTCAAC
>CAJNOL010000067.1:198590-306485 GCA_905250125.1 Rotaria sordida | reverse complement strand
GTGTTGCACCAGTCTTATTTAAAACACGTCTTGCTTTATTACAAACAACAGATCGAAATAAAATTAAAATTGAACAAGTACTTGCCGGTTTATCTCTATCTGATTTACAACTATCAAATACAAATCAAATAGATTCTAAAACTAATCAAAATACAGATGATATTGATGATAAATTAGTTGATACAGATAATCCTGTTAAAGAAGATAATATAACAAATATAAATATAGGTGAATTAACTATTGAAAAATGGTTACATCATGTATTAAAATCATGCTCAACAATAAAAATCATATGTTCACATACAGATGATATATTAAAACAAAATTGGCTTGAATTACATGAACAATTAGGTTTACCATCACTATTACCTTTATATTTTTTTATTATTAATGTTTTACTTGATGTTATGAATGAATGTTTAAGTCTTTATAATAAACCATATATGAATAATGATATTATTGAAATAGATCCACTTTGTCGACAACAAGTAATAAAAAAGAAATTATTGTTTTTTTTTTCATAATTTCTTTTTTTTTCCTTTTATTTCTTAGCTTGTTCGTGAAGCAAAACTTGTTTTAAGGTTCGTATAATAAAAAAAAAATTACTATTAAGATTTTTATATTTTATTTACTTTAAATAGAGATGCATTAGCTACACGTTTATATAGTGTTCGTATAATGGAACAATTTATTTCCAATCGTAAAATTGCTTATGAACTAACAGAATTTGATGAAAAAACTGTTAATCTTTATATGGTTCGTACTATTCTTTTTATGAATCATGATCTAAAAGGTTTCTAGAGAATTAAGTAAATTTATGATGAAGAAATTGATCCTAAAATAGATAGAATAAAAGAATCTCTTTGTTATTAGCAACCGGAGTTATTTTGTATTTCATATGTTACTTCTGCAAGGATTGCATTAATTTTTTTTTGTTTTAATATAAATTATATTTCTTTGTTTATTTTATATTAGCATTATAAACAATTTTTAAGTACAGTTTCTATTAATCGAACATATGATATTAATAATGATGGTCATCAAATTGCACTTAATGATGCTGATAGAGAATATTATTATTATGTTGATGAAGAAACATCAGAATTAATAAAAGAATATTATTTTGCTCGAGATCTTACATTAACATTAGGCAATCGAGATTTAATTCATGCATTGGGATTTCAATTTAAGTTTGTTGATAAAATTTTTCTTTTTTTTTTAAAATAAATATTTTCTGAAATATTTTTTGTTTTTAAGTGATCTTGTAAGAGGCATATTAGCACAATTGAAAGAAGAATTATATGAAACAACAGAAACATATTATCAAGTATTTGCAGCTGATACGAGTAATACATCAAATACGAGTGATGGACTTTATTCAGCTGAGTAAGTAGAAAGGATTAAAATATCATATTATTTGTTTTTTGAATAATAATGTATTGATTTAGATGATAAATTTCCTTTTATTTTTTTTATTATTCGAAAGTACACAACATGCTTAGTTTTTGACTTTAATGCTCGTAAATCATTGTATTAGTTCATTTATTAGATTTTAAAATTTTGTCATTTGAATCTTATTCAATTATTTATTTGATTCTTCTTAAATTATTCTAATCATATGAATTGTTTTGTAGACAACATAAAGCTCGTAGATCTTATTGAAAGATGTTTGTAATTGAGAATATTCAACTTTAAACATAACAAAAGTTAATGTTAAATGCAAATTTCGTATGTTTCTGTTCTTAATAGAAATCTTTATATCGAAATTCTATATTCTAAAAAGAATCTATTTATTGGAATAATAACTTATTGAAAATACTCGAGAATTTTAAATAGATTATTCCAATGATGTATCTAATTTTTAAAGTTCATAAAGATATTATTTAGATCAAATGAAAGAAGGAAAAAAAAACCTTTTTTTTTTCTTGATCATTTATTTTATATTTGTTTTTATTTTCATAGGGTGAAATCAGAATTTACAAAACCACCTTATTTTCACTCATCAACTAGTGTTCCAGGTGACTTTGCTCAAACAGAATTTTCTATGAGCGATGCAGGAACATCTTTTTCTGAACAGAAAAAGTAATATTTTGATAATTTAAATATTTGTATAAAATAAACTATTTTTATTTTTTAATTTATAGATGTGAAATAATCAATAGTACACGTGAATTTCGTCGAAGTTTTGATACAATTAAACAACGAACAATACGTATTTGTTCATTGGGTAAAACTCTTATTGATGTAAGTTTACTTAAGAATTTAATAATATCATTATAATTTTCTCTTCAAAAAATTCACTATGAATATTTTTCGGAATGTATTTTTATTTTGAATTTTTTTTTTTTTGTATAGGATTTTTCAATTGCAGCTGAATTTAGATGTCATAATTATCATGATCTATGGCATGGACTTCGACATAATAACTATGCTCAAGTTAAACTTTATTTAGACACAAGTGTAAATGAATAGTATTTTGTTTTTTGTCTTTTCTTACATTAATCTATTTTATAATTAGAGTTCAGATGATTTCGATAGTTTTTATTTATTTGTTCCACCATGGTTATCAACAGATAAAAATCAAGTCGAAAAATTACTTAATCTCATTTGTAGTCAACAATTACCAGCAGATGAATTAATAAAATCAGATAAAGATATTAAACCATCATATATGATATATATACCAAAGAAAACTTCTCATTTACATAATACACGTTGGGCCGGTGATATTATTCTTATTCGAGCAAGTGAAAGTACACAATTAGCATTAAATTCAACTGAATTACCATGTCTTCATTTGGTTGTTACACGATCTGATCATTGGCAACATGCTGTTGAGTTATTTCAATTTCATATTGGATCAAATAATAATATTCAATTTATTAAAAAATTACCTCGTGATGAAGATATTCGTTTCACATTCGATCAATTACCTGTTTGTATCATTTTGTTTTTCAATTAAGATAGAAAAAAAAATATAACATCTCTAAATCTTTTCTTTTCTTTCTTTTTTTTAATAGGAATATATTGATAAATTGGGTAATCAATTAACGCATCTTGTTCGTATACTTAATGCTATATGGGATCAAGATTCAATAAAAATTTTTCTCACTGAAATAGTTAAATTTGATGAACGAGAATTACGTACAATTGAATCAAAATTACTTGATCTTGTTTTCTATGTATATAATTCAGGTTTTGAATTATTTCGTCTTTTATATGATCTTTTACCACCAATGTCAATAAATGATGATAAAATATTAAAAAAATTTGTTAGTATGATGAATGAATTTTTTTGTGAATGGTGTAAATGTGTTACAAAAAAATTTAAATATACATCAACACAACAAGCTAGTACAGCGAAATATAAAGTTCTTAGGTAAATATTTATTTGATGAGAAATAAAAAAAAACACATAAACATTAATGATTTATTCGATAGACCAAGATGGTTTACACCGGGAATGATTTTTCTTGGTTTTTTGGCTAAATCTCCTCATTTACAATTATTAACTGAAGATGAATATAAAAAATTAATGACAGAAATGCCAGTTGCACTTAAAGCTTTACGTGGAAGTACATTGGATAATCGAGATTCATTTGTAACAAAAGGTAAATTTAATTTAATTGATATAAATAATCATAAAATAAAATAAGAAAATTAATTATTATTTTTATTCTCTATATCTATGAAAAGATAAACATTTTCTAAGTAATCATTTTTGTCAAATTCATAATATTGATAAGCAATGAGTAGCACTTTTAAATTCTTCTATACTATAAATTGTAATCGAAATGTCAAGCTTTATTTTTGACTAATAAAAACTTAGATTGATTTGATGATTCTTCTGAGAAATTCAAATTGTATTTATTCCTCAATAGAGTTTTTTTTTACAAGTATCTTTTTCTAAAGAAAATAGAAAGTACCTACGGAATAAATTGTAGAACTCTTGCTATATCGTTTCATATAAAGCATTTTTTTCTAATAGTTTCTGTCTTAGAAAAAGTATTTATGCTTTCTCAACTAAGAATGTTCTAAAAAAAAAAGTCGTGTTCAGTGTAGTTGGTGCGCATATTTTAGCACCACTCCAAACTCGATGAAACTTTCACAGAATGTTCTTTTTTTGTGTCTTACACGTCTACTTAGTTAGTATAAAGTTGCATAAATGCTTCTGAACTGAAATGCAGATTTTCTGTATTCTTTTGTCTAAGAAGTACTTTAAGAGAAAAATAAGGACATATTTGGAATTAGCACAAAAAATTGCATCGACTAATGTATCATTTGTTGATTTTTAACATAAAAATTTTTTCGACAAAAATTTAGAATAAGAGTCTCGTACATTTTACATCGAAAATCTTCTTTTATGAGTTTCACATTTTCTCTCAGCAATTTTTTTTATTGAGTATTGAAATTTAATATTTTTATGAGAAAAAAAAGGCGTTTTTGACAGAAAATAAGCTATGTCCATGTGGCCTATAGATATTTTCCATTGTACGGTCAGATATTATTCAATGGTATAATAGCTTATGTGCAATTCATTGTCAGATGAAGAAGAAACTATATCTCACACAATCGTTGCCTAGAGAGAAAATAATAATATTCTAAAATCAATTATATTGAGATAAAGAAAAATTAAATTTTGTTTTATGAGCATAAAAAAAAATTAGATCTCAATACCAAGAGATCATAGATAGAACCTTTTGTTCTTGGTCACGACATGAAATCAAACGATATTCAAATAGTATAAAATGCACTTTAATAGGTTTTGAACTTTCTTCATTTCTAAATCTTGATTTATTTTTGTCTAACTTCACTAAGAGCTTAAATTTAGCTATTGTTTTGTGCAATGTATGATATTTTGATAAATTGTTTGGTTCTGGATTCTACAAAACAAAAAAAAAATCGTTCCTTATCTTCTATTTATTATATTATTTTATTTGTTATAGCACGTTCAAATAGTGCATCATCAATACTAACAATACCTACGCGACAACGTAATCGATCGAATACAGGTAAATAAAATATTTCTTTTTAAAAAACGAAACTATCACAACTTTGTTTTTTTTATTATTTTTGATTAGGTGGACATCGACGTTTTGATAGTAGTGGTGGTATTCATGAATTATTAATGTCACCATTTATTAGTCCAATTGAACGTATACAACAAAGTATGGAAAAACGTGAACAAGAATTACAACAAAAACTTCGTGAACGTAAACAAATTGGTCAAATACTTAGTAGTAATAATACAACAACAACAAGTGGTACTACATTAGATCCTGTTATATCATTAAAAACACGTAATATTGATTTTCCTTGGCGTCGTGGTACACGTATTGGACAAGGTGGTGCTGGTGTTGCATTTCGTGCTATAAACTGTTCAAATGGTTCAATTGTGTGTATGAAAGAAATACAATTATCATCTATAGCATCTCGTTCATTACCAAGTACATATCCTGAAAAATTACGACGTATTGCAGCAGAAATTGAAATGATTATGTCAATTAATCATCCGAATATTGTACGATATTTTGGTATAGAAAAATATAAGGTAGAAAAAAGAAACAAGAGAAGACAAATCTATATAATATTTAATTGATTGATGTTATTTAGAGAACAATTTATATTTGTATGGAATATTGTTTATCAACAGTAAATGAATTTTTAAATGATATTCGTGCATTTCAAAAACGTGCACATAATAGAAAATCGAATAGTGGTTTATGGAGTGATTCAAGTGATCAAGATGATGAAATAAATACAGATAATGTACGTTTAGCTCCATCACTTAATGTAAATGAACTTGTTCGAGGTTTTGTTAAACAACTTTTACAAGCATTATTAGCTTTACATGAACATTGTATTGTTCATTGTGATGTTAAAGGTGATAATATATTTATTGCCAATCAAAATGGACATTATATTGTTAAATTAGGTGTATGTTTAATATAGAATTGATATTTAAAAAAAAGAAATACATATGTGTTTTGTTTTTTTGGTTCTATTAGGATTTTAATTTATCCCATCGATTGGAATTAGAATCACGTTCAGCAAATGATAGTGACTCACGTAGTACACAATTTGGCACTTTATGTAAGAATTATGGAGTGAATTTTTCTATTAAAAACAGTTGAAAGATATTTAAATGACTATCAATATAAAAAGTCATGAAATATTGTTATTAGATATTACCGGATGAGCTATAAATATCTTCAAGATAAAAAAAAAAATTTAATAATTTCTATTTTGCTCGAAGGTGCTAGCGGACTAATTTTTTTAATCCCTGGTAGAGAAGTGTTCGATATAGTTTTTTTAGAAGAAAATTATTAATGAACATAGCTTTCAATTGTTGACATTTACTTAAATACATATTGTAATATTTCACAGGTATGAAAAAACAGAAATGTAAAATAAATTATGCATATTTTTATAATCTAAAAGTCGGATAATAGCCAGAAAAGTCGAGATAAGCTCGATAAAAATACTAAAAGTAATAGAATAAGTCAATACAAATATTCAAAATGATGTTCATGACACATCAATGCATCATTGCGATCTTTCAGGATATAGATATCAGAAAAATAGAAGACCTACACTCAGTTCAATATTAGAAAACTGTACATTTGATGTTACTTCAATATTAGAAAAATGAATTCCGAATCCTAGAACGAACGAGTTGATCAATTATATGTGTTGGAAAAGGAATACATACATAAATGAATCTGTTTATGTTATTTTACATCAGTATAAAATGTTATACTACTGTATTGAAGTGAATTTCGACAATTGAATGCAATGTTCGTTAACAATGTCCTTATAAAAGACAAAAACTGTGAACACTCCTCTGTCATTGATAAAGCAATCACTCCGATACTTTCAAGCAGAGTAGAGATATTCAAACTTTTTATTGTAAAGATGTTTACGATCCATTTTCTATACTCAAAGATTTTCAAAGCACAAGGATTTAGAAATCAAGCATGTAGAGAAAAAGAAAATTTGACAATAAATTAAAGTAAAAATCGATATCCACCATTGATAGATAGACATCAATAGTTGAAAACGTAAATGGTTACTATCTTAGACAAAATCGTAAGTGTAATATAATCAATGAACAATTATTTTGAGAATATTTCATGAAACATTATAAACGAGTTTATCATTTTAATAAATATATATATATATATTCATTTTTTATTTTCCTCTAATAGATTTTAAACCACCTGAACCAGAATATGTATATCAATCTGATATTTGGGCATTGGGTTGTACTGTCATTGAAATGCTAACTGGCAAAGTAGGTTAAAAAGTTTATTAAAATTTTTCAATATAAAATAAAATATATATTTTTTCTTGATATATTAGTTACCTTGGACCAATGTAACACGACCACATGAAGAACGTATATATATACAAAATCAATTATTAGCTAAAAAAGGTCCACCTATTCCAGATGAATTAAAAACAGAACATGAAGCATATGATTTTATTCAATTGTGTTTAACACCTGACGTTAATGAACGACCATTAGCTAAAGCATTACTTGATCATCCATATCCACGTGTTCGAACAGGTAAAATTACAATTTGTTTTTTTTTTGAATTTTAATTATCATTCTCTTTTCTTTTTCTTTTTTTTGAATTAGATTCTTAATTGGTCATGTTAACTAATCTGTATATTTATAAATATATTTAATCAGCAATACATATTGTAAATCTAGAGACAAAAGCATTTTGGTTTTGGGCTATATTTTCTTCTTTTTTGCTTGGTTAGATATTAATTTATTATTTTTCTTTGTGTCTTTGCTTTATACTTAATAAAAACTAAACATAAGAGTATAAAATGAATGATCATTGGAGTATAATAAAAATTCTTTAGATGTATTCTCGTTTATTTCGTAATTTTTTGCCTCGTTATTTTCATAATAAAACACGTTTACCTGAACTTGATTTTACTAAACCAATAAGTGATCGTTTAAGAAAAATTTCTTTAAAAGAACAAACATATACAAATAATAATGATCAACAATCATTATTAAAAATTTCACTTCATGGTCAATGTCTATTTGGTTTATATCCAATTGAATTAGCACTTAAAAGAAAACAACGTCAATTTTATCAATTATTTCTTAGTAATACATCAAATGATAATCGTCAAATAATACAAAATATTCAACATTTAGCTGAACAATTATCAATACCAATAAAATATACAAATACAAATACTCTTGATCGTTTATCATTTGATCGACCACATCAAGGTGTTTGTCTTGATTGTTCACCATTACCTATTCAAGATATTCAACAAATAGAAATAGAAAGAAATTCAAATAAAATTTTTCTTGATTTATGTCTTGTTAAAATTCATGATCCAATGAATTTAGGTGGTATTATTCGTACAGCACATTTTTTTGGTATTGATAGAATTATTTTAACTCATGGTACATGTCAACCATCACCAGTTGCTAGTAAAGCTAGTTCAGGTGCACTTGAATTAATGTCAATTTATGCATGTAATGATTTAAACACTTATTTAAATTTATTACATAAACAAAAAACTATTGCTATTATTTGTGCTACACATCATGGAAATATTCCATTACGAACATTACGTTTAGATGATATTAAAAGACAATTTTCTACGTCAAATTTACAACGTATTGTTGTACTTATTGGAAATGAACATGAAGGAATTTCTAAAGAAATAACTCAAATGTGTCATTATAATATATGTATTCAACCAAATATTGAAAGTGAAATATCATCATTAAATGCATCTGTTGCTTGTGGTCTATTTTTGTATCATATTTCCGCACAAATGAATACATAGAAAATATAAAAATAGATAAAATGTTCTTTTTTTGTTTTTAAAAAGTTAAAGTCGTAATAGGATAAAAAGCTTTTTTCTTTTTTGTTTTTAAATAGTTAAAGACGGAATACGGTAAAAAGCTTTTATCAATGCTTTTATATTATTTGCAGCACATATGTTTCTTAATGAAACATTCAAAACAAAAAGCTCAATGCTTCATTTCTTTTTGTGTCGTCTTTCTATTTTTAAAAGCAAAGAAATAACTTGATTTTATTTTGAATTTTTCAATGTACCTGATATAAATATATTTTTTATTTTAATTAAACAAAAAGATAAAAGGATGACATTGAAAATTTTATGTTGTAAGGTGTCATTGCTTGTTTTTTTTTATTTAAGTCAATATCATTGAGTGCAAAAGCGTTTAAATATAAGGATTCTATGCCCTTACTAAACATTAAAATGAGGTCAACAGCTTGAGGCTTATTCAATGTTGCGTCAACAAAATCTTTCCTTTTGGTATGTTAATATTCCATAATATAATATTTTATTACACATATGACAAAATATCATACAAGACAACAACCTACGCAATTAAATTTCCTTTTCGGTTTATGATTTGTTCAGCTGTTCAACTAAATAATAATGAATACATACACCATGTCAATTTTAATTAATTTAAAAACAAGTGTTGATATTTTTGCATACAAATAATAATGACATCAAATGATTTGTACCAGAAACACAATGAATTTAGCTTTTTTTTTTTATTACTTTTTATAAATAAGAGAAGATAAAAATTTAATAATTAAACAAATAAGAAGAGAATATCTTGAAAAAAAAGGAAAAGAAAATTAGTTTGTTAGTTTTTATTTTTATCATTAAATAAAACAATCATGTCTATATCCAAATTGACGTGTTAGTTTAATTGTTAATGAAAATTGTTGAAACTAACGTAAAAAGAGCATAAACTTGAAAGTTAGATTTCAGAAACATGTTCAATTATCGGACAAGCTCATCATCTTTTCTATTATTCAACAACGAATATTCTTTGATAACTAGAGTATGGGCATCAATTAGAAGATTTTAGTAGTTCAAAATTTAAATGTCTAGAGAAAAAAAAAGCAATTTTCAAGGCTAAATCATCAAGCTATGAATAATAATAACATGATCAAGGGATCGTGAATGGCAAGGGAGTGCCCTAGAATCTTGCTGAAAGCCATGAAATATAGTTTTTAATAATAGTAATTATTATGTTTTTTTCCCTTCTAGTGGTAGAGCGTCGTCCTGTCCAACCCATTCTTACTTACACCACTAATGAAAAATAGTCAAATCACAAATAATATTTTGTTAAACAAAGACTGTTGGCTAAAAGTTTAACAAATACAATCCAAGGTCTATAAATACTTCACGCAAATTATGCTTATCAAGTTCTATAATGTAATCAAATCAATACAAGAAAATTCTCATTGAGTTTTAAGAAAATTCAGACAATTTATGAAAATTATAGATTTATATTTTCCAAAGTTTTACAATCTAATATGATGATGATTAGTATTGTATGCATGATAAAAGATGACTTGAATGCATAAAACTTAAATTTAATGACAATAAAAGTTTGTTTGTTTTTTTTTTGAAGAAACATATGGAAATGTACTAGATAACATACGTTTGTATTATTTATAATGCCATTCAATGATGCTTATTTCTTTTTTTTATTAATAGAATTTACTGAAGATATATTTCCTTTTTGATAGAATGTAATTTTATTATATTGCATCCACTCAAGCTTAATTTAGATCAAAATATCTAATGGAAGATTTTTGTATGAAGAGTGCACTATTGCATGTGGGCAACGAACATGTTCTGAAGTAGATTATTTATTTCGTTGATAAATATAGATAACATTAAATCTTGCTAAGAAATGAAATAGTTCTTGAAATAATACTAACCATCGAAATATATGTTAGTATACTTTGCATTCAATTATTTTTATAAAAAACAAAAATTTTGGTTTTCTAGTTGTTCATTTAAGATTAATATCTTGATTATTCAAAGTTGATAAAATTTGAAATCGTAAATAATATCTTACTATTGATGAACTTTTCCTTATCAGTCAATCAGTACTATAATCGTTGTTTCCTTTTCCGTTTTTTGTTTTAATCTACCATGAACTAGAATACCTATTTTCTTTGTTGCATTCATTGGAGTTATTCATACCGCATCAATAATCTTCTTTTATTCGTATCTTATTTTGCTTAATAATATATTTGACCTTTCATAACACATTTTTTTCTGCTTTTTTTTTGACTATTGCTCATTATACAAAGTAGGAATATGACACATAATAATTTGATTAGAACATCATGTTAGATTTATTTCTCATGCATAAGAAGAAATGTAGGTGTATAATATAGAATATATGACGCATGAAAAAAAAGACAGAAAATTAACAACGGTTCGTTCAAAAATTTTGAGATTTGATTAGTAATTCGTTTGATTGTTTTAATATATTTTTACAAAGATAGTTTTATATTTATTCTCTATGTAATGCGTTGAAAATTGATTTTTAAAATCATTATTGTCTTATCAACTTTTAACTCCGATTTGTATTAATCTTAAAACAGCAAGTTTTATTATTAATCACCAAATTGTGTCATACAATCCATCTAAGCATTTCATTTAGGAGTTTTTGGATTAGTATTTGATTTAAATAACTGTTCCAACTTAAGAAAAACAATGTATAATTTACTGTAGACATGTCGATACAATTATAACATAGTCAATTTACAGAAGTTTTGATACATTCATATTTCGGTGTTGGAAAATCTATTATTTACAATTTTGTTTTAAGTATCAAATCTTCTTTTTTATAAAACATTTTTTTTTTGTTGATGAAATTGTACTTTTCATGAGAAGTATATCAGAATAAAAATAATTTTATGATGATGAAATAATCATTAATGTGATTTCATTATACATCACTTCTTTTTCAGATAAATTACATAACGAAATGTGCACATGATGTTCGTGTTCTTTCACATGATGCACTTGTGCAATTGTATTGTTTTTACTCGAACGATGAAAGTTTATCACTTATACAAACTATTTTCATTTAGTATATTATAAAAAGAAGTCTACGTGTTAATGCATAATAGCAATTAGTGTTGAAATTTTAAAAATATTTCTCCGATATTGTTATCCTATAATAATGATATTCTTTGTACGAATTCTTATTATAGAAATCATATAAAACAAACAAAAAAGAGAAATTAGAAATAAATTATTTTTTAAATCCTCATAAGAATATTCACATAGGAATATACTTATTCCCAAGGATATGAATATAAGAAAAAGAAATATTCTATGAAATTATATCACATACACTTATATATTACTTTCAAGTTTTTGACTATTTTTTTCTTTTTTTGTATTTCCTAGATGAATATTTTAAGTGCACTCAAGATGTTTTGTTTTATGTTTTATATCAAAACAAAAAAAAAAAATAAAGAATTCATTTGAAGATTGTTTTGATTTGTTTAGAAGAAGAAAAAAAAGTTGATTGCCACTGACAGAATATAATTATCACTTAGCATAGCCCATTTCTTTATTTAGAATTCATCGAAACAAAAAATTAATGAATAAATATAATGAAAAATTTTATTTCTCGTTCAATAAACTAATTTTTCTAGGAAACAAATTATTCTTCAGATATTTCACTTCTTTGACAAAAATATGATAGTATTAAGTCAAACTACATCTGTAAAGTTTCTATAGGATACTTAAGTTATTTTGTGTTTTCTACATCTAAAGGACACAATGAGAATATGTCTACGATATTAGATTGCAATGATATTTGAGTCTCATTTAGCAGCTATTCATATGGTCATATCAATTGCGTTGTAAATATACAATTGTTTGCAAGTTACACTATTATGTTTATGTCAAAAACTAAGTAATCTTAATAAGCTTTTTAATCAGACGAAAGTAAACATAAATATTTGAAAATAGATAAGATGTTGGTATAGATATATAAGAATTTATTGGCATTTTTCTTAAGTATCTTTGTTTTTTTGCCATAGACATATCTGTTATACAACAACTATCGAGAAATAAGATGATATTCTCTATTATTGTTTTTGCCAGGTTTGCTTTTTTATAATTCTTCAGTTAAAATAATATGCATATTAAGACTTTTATTTTTCTTTAGAAATAAAAAAAAAATACAAGAATAAATTGATACATATATTGTCATGAAAAATAATCATAGAGAACGGTAATCTCTTATTTTCTTCATTTGATTTTTCACGTATATCTTCGATAGTGAATATGTTTTTCTCCTAGGAAAAATATTATGATTGATTAGTTTGGCGTATGATGATGATGATAGAAAGACTTCTTTTTTCTCTCTTTTTTTTCTTGTTTGTGACGGATAGATATGCTTTTTTATTTTTGCTCTTGTAGCAATGCATTTATAATCATATAAGTTTCTCTAGTAAAAAGAAAGAGAAAGAAGAATCAGAAAGCAAGTAGTCGATTGTTATAGAATGTCTCATTATTTTTGTCTCTCTTTTATAAAATGCATATTCACAATGACAATTCATCATTGTCGTAAACCCATTAGTATTTGATATATGGACGCACATACCCGGTAAGTTCTTTGTTTCGAAGGGCTATTTTTTTTCCTATTTTTTATTCCTCATAGACTTACTCTAATCGATCTAAGAAAAGTAATAAGCATTTTATATATTAAAATACTTGTAAAAAGATGCTATTAATTCAATTGATGATGTTAATTCCTTAGAGAAACAGTCGGACAAATAACATCATCAGTATTAGTTGATCCAGCATTCGTTATTATGCTATCGACATCGATGCAATGTGAGAATATGGAAAATGGTTTCATATTTATTTTATTGAAGCATCAAGTAGTTCTCTACAAATTATATTTTATTGAGCAAAGTAACAAGAAAGTAACATATTTATAAAGTTACTTTCACAGAAGGAGGAAACCTTCTATCGTTAGAAGTAAGATTCATCTATTTTTTATTGTCTTCAAAAATGAATAATTTCTAGTGAAAACATCCTTAGAAAGAATTACATAAAGAAGATTCTTTGAAAATAAATCATGTGCTCAATAGATCTTAAAGATTTCAATGAAACTTTGTCTATATACAGCATCAAATAAGGTAAAAAAGAAAATACTAAAAAAATTAAACTTCTGAAATCATTCTCTTGTTGAAATATTAAAACAGCAATAGAAATTTACAAAAGTAAAAATTCAGAATCATCACAGTAATACCCATGTATTGTATATTCAACAACGGAATGGTTTTAGAAGCTTAATTTACTTTTTTCACGGTTTTCTTTTATCTCATTTTAAATTACACTGAGGCAGTATTTCTATTGAAATTCATTGAGTCGAATTGTTCGTCCTCATCGTGCAATTGATCTTGAGGCAATACAAGAAAAGAAACCGGGTGAATCTACAAATATCCGCTTTTATTTACTGCTCTTAATCATAACTTATGAGAAATAACTATAGACATCGAGTGATATTGTTGTAAACAACATTAAGACATGCAGTAGAAATATACGTAATACTATTATTAAAAAAAAAAAAGAAAGAGAGAAAAATCAAATTAGCTTACATGTTAGTAACAATTAAACGACGGTATGTTCACTAAATTTATTACTGTGATGAAGAGGAAGTTAATGAAGAATGGAGGCATGTCAATCTACAATAATAAAGAAAAAAAGAGAGGATGGTTTGATGAACACTCTAAGGATAGTATATTAAAAGAAAATATTACGTATTATTAAAAAAAGACGCACAATCAAAATATAAAATCGAGCCTTCGCAAACTAGTTAATACATCACGTCTTATGATTCTATATGCAGCTGAAAGATGCTCGTCATTTGTCATCAATCTTTTTTTTTATTTTTTTTATGCGTTATAAGACGATGCAATTTTCTTTCTCTTTCACCCAGGTTTTATTCTGCGTCATTGATGTTTATAAAAGGATGTTCGTTCTTATAAATTTTTGACACACATAGATGAACATGTACTATAAAGTTATCATTAGTTAGACAGAAAAATAAATTGAGCGTTGATATTTTTGTCTTCTACATTACAATAACATTCAAATCAAAATAACAAATTTCATGCATGAGAGATATATAGTCTCCTATCCGATATGATGGTCTTATGAGTACCAGTTATCATACATTATCGCTACTTTTTTTTTGTTATTGTTAATCGACAACATGTAATTAATCATTTGTTTCTTATTCTATAATTTTTTGTTTGTTAGAAATAGTGAACAAAACGTCATTATTTATATATTATTCGAAACAAAATTTTTGAATAATTATTTTTTTTTTTTATTCAATATGGCTATTAGTTTCGTACAATTATCTATTTAATAAGAAAAATATTCATTTGAATAAAATGTAAAAAGTTTCAAAGAATTTAATATAACTAATTTATCTTTCATTTTCTATGTTGTTTCTTAAATTAAAAGAAAAATAAAAAGAAAAAACTAATAGTTTTTTTTTCTATATTTCTTTTGTCACTTATAGATATAATAATTAAATTTTCAACTATATGGCGTTAAATCTAACAAATACTATTGATCATCAATGTGCTAATGATCATTTATATTCTCAAAATTTTGCAACAGTTAAATTACGTTTTTCACCAACAATAACAATATTAATATATAGTATTTATTTATTACCATTTTGTTTCGGTATATTTGGTAATATAAGTGTATGTCTTATATTTTTTCAACAAAAAAAATTACGATCAATAACAAATACATTTTTAATGAATCTTTGTAAGTTGAAGATTTTACTTTGAATAGAAAAAAGAAAAATGAACTAAATCTCAAAATATTCTTTTTTTTTTTTTTTTTCTTAAATGAAATTCAAAGGTTTAAATGATTTAATTGTATTATGTGTATCAATACCAATGACATTATCAGCAGCATTACTTGAACATTGGATATTTGGTGCATTTCTTTGTAAATTAGTTAATTTTACTCCAACATTAACAGCACTTGTATCAACGTTTACTGTTGCTATAATATCTGTTGAACGTTGGTTTTTTATAGTTAATAAAAAAAAATTTGATCGTCATTGTACAATTCTAACACTTATTTTACTTTGGATTGTATCAATATTAATTGCTTTACCTGAATTTATATCTCGACATATAGAAGAATTTGCACCACCACCAATATCATTTTCAATGCCGAAAATAAATTCATCATCAAATATAAATAATAATATTAATAATAATAATAATAATAATAATAATGATACAGATTTATCAACAATGAATATAATAAAATCATCATGTCAAATGAAAAAAGTTTATTTTTGTGTTTTAAATCCTGGTTTACGTATGAGAATATTTTCATATTTTGTTATAACTGTACAATATTTAGTACCATTTTTATTTGTATCTGTTAGTTGTTATTCAATAAGTCGTTTTCTTAAACGACGTATGAAACAAATGCGTGTATATCAAACACATAATAGAACAAGTTCTTTTAATAATAATTCTGTTAAACAAGAAAAAAAAACAAAATTTCAACGTGAAAGTTCTCGTTTTGATGATATAAGTGAACAAGGATGTACAAGTTATGAAGAATTACCTGTAACAATAGTTACAAATAAAACTAAATCAACTAATTTCTTAACATGTTTTCGTCATATATTTCAAAATCATGAAGAACATCATCAAACTTCAATTATTTTACATCAAGGAAATCATTCATCATCTTCTGATGTTAATAAAATATTAATGCCTAAAGTTAAAAATCAATCACATAGTGAAAGACGTTTTCATCGTAGTAAAAAATTATTAATATGTGTTGCTATTCTTTTTACTATATCATGGTTACCATTAACTGTTGTACAAATTTATTTAGAACATAATGAAGAAATAACACGTAATGAACCAAATTTTGTTTATGCTTTTTTACTTATACCTTGTTATTTAATATCATCATTATCTGCTTGGATGAATCCTGTTATTTATAATTATATTAATCGTAGTTTTCGTCGTGAATTTTATGCACTTTATCCTTGTTGTTGTAAATTAACATCATTATCATCACCACCATCTGTTCATGCAAGAACAACAATGCCATCATCAGTAATAACAAAACGAGCACCAATACGAACCTTAAAAAGTATAGAAGAAAATACAATTGTTACAGTATCTCGTCCAAAAAGAAAATTAGGAGCACGTTTTATAACATATTCTGATGGACAAACAAAAAATGCATCAGCAGCAGTGATGATTAATGAACATATTTAATTATTGTTTCTATGTAAAACTGTTGTGTGAATTAAATTTTTCTGTATTTTATCAAATAATGATAAGAATACTAAATTGTTGCATGTTTTGATATCGGCTTGAATATGTGAATTAATATTTTATTTTTTGTTTTGATTTACTATTGTCAACAAAACAAAAAGAAATCTAACGTTGGTCTTTCCGACTAATTGAACAAACAAAACGACGGAAAATTTCTTGTAGTTTTCTTTCAAATTCATTTTAAAATCTATTAAATATTTTTCTGCTTCAGATGTATTATTAAATATATTGTTTTTGTGAAGTCCTTAAAAAAAATATATATATATATATATATTTAAGTGTTTTTTACAAATATCATTAAGTTTACTTTATAGAGTTCATCATTCTACACGTGACTATTTATCTAGGACGTTGATTCTTTCTATATATTATTCATAGAATTGTAATAGACTTTTTATTATTATTTTTTTTTGTAAATAATTATTACATTTAAAATTATAAATTTTTCAATGTCTGCAAAAAGTGAAAAGAAAGTAAAAGTATCTTCGATCGATTGTACATAGGATGTAGAATTACAATAAATTATACGAAAGACTTTAGAATGTATAATCGAATGAAAAAAAAAGACAAATCTTCTGAGAATTTCATTGAAGATACCTCCAACTGTGTCATATTATTAGTTGAACTCATTACCTCGTATTAGAAGCGATTATTATCAAAAGTCTTTTCTCTATTGTAGAAAATACCAGATCTTCTATTAATAGAAAGACGTGAGAAGGGTCTGCTATATTTGTATTTTGTCAATTCAGGTTTTTCTTAATGATTATTTGTGTTAGTCAAAGATCAATATTTTTTTTCTTCTGTTGAACATGACATTTAATTATTACACAAATATTTTTTTTCTAAACTAATGAGAATAACTATGTTTGTTACGTGCTGTTTTTCTTAAACGAAGAAAGATAAGATAATAAATGAGTGCATTCATTGCTACTTTTGACACGAGCGTTTTTTCACTATTCTTGCTTTATATCTATATCTATATATATCTATATCAATATAAACTGCATAAACTTAGATAAGAACTAAACTCAACTTGAATTTGATTTGTGATATTGCAAATCGAACCCTGTTCATCTCTGTTATGATTAAAAAACTGTTATCCGGTTCTTTGGAATGAGGAAATTACTGGTTGGTGATGAAACATTCCCAGGTGTTGATTCATTTTTCAACCAGGATTTAATATATTTTGTACATCATAGTGAACTATGTTTACTATAAAAATAATTCGTACTTATGGCCTGCTGCTTCTGAAGAGATCGAACAGATTTTTTAGTAAACTTTCGCTGTAAGATCCCACATTTACAATTGAAATTTCATCCATATAAAGGTCTTAATTAGAAAAGTTTGTACAAAAAAAATTCAATATTTTGTGAAAGTTCCATATCTCGAAGATATTTAGTTCAAAAATTCTGAAATTTTTGTATACAAACTTGTCTAATTGATATCTTTATATAGGTAAAATTTCAGATTGAAATTCGCAAATATGATTTTGCTGTAAAATGTGAAGTTTTACAGCGAAAATTCACTAAAAGTATTTGATGTCCACAGACAAGAGTCAATTGTCAGACAAATCATTTTCTCCTAGGAATGTACTGTTTCATTTAAAAAAAAAAAAAGAAAATATGCATGTGAACATTTCGGGTACTGCAAAATTAGAAGTTCTCTCATTATTTTTCTATATTGCCGCATAATATTTGGTATCAAATATAGATGTCCTTCTATTGAGTTCTATTTATATTCAAATTGATTACAATCTAATAAATATTCATATACTTTAATTGATTATGGACACATGGAAATCAAATCGAACATAATGTAATTAATTCAAATCAATCTATATATTGTAAAAAGCAATAACATATACGATTCTGGCGACATCATTATAATAGTTGTTTTTTTTCTTTCCTAATATTTCAAAATTGTGAAATTCTAAATTTCGTAATTATAATTTTGTTAGAAAAAAATATATATATTTGAGTGAGGTCTGACATATATCATAGTCCTTATTTTTCTTTGGTTTACAGTTTAAGAACATCGAACCTGTCAGATGTACATCTCATGATCCATAGTTTATCGTACTAAAGATAAAACGCGCACCTGATGTGAATGCTTACGTAAAGAGTAAATAAACAAAAAAAATGAGTACACGAATTTATCTCACGTGTTCGCACTTTTTGAATTCTCTCTGCCAATGTCTATTTGAGAATGATTAGTATTCATTCGGATTGCGTAAAATATAAAGAATTGTGCAATTTTCTAACGTCATTTATGTTTAGTTCAAAAGTTTAAGCAAAACTTTTATTTTATTGTTTCATTTTTTTTTAATATTTTTGTTTTGAAATTTTATTCTCAGAATAAAAACAACTCGAGGGCGTTATGCCAAACGAAACAGCCACATCAACTTCAACCAGCTGTTCAGCTTGGCAACAATCCACATCAACGAACTCCAATAATATTTCTCAAGATACATCACCTAATACTGCTCTTTTACGAGTAACAAAAGAAAAATTTGTTTTTGTGTGTGACTCAATATATGTATTTCTATTCTTTTCATAGCCTAAAGACTGGCCCAGTCTTGCTGAGGCAACTATTGAATCATTAGTAACAACAACCAATGAACAGACAATATCTAATGATAATGAAACAAGAATATCTCAACCTAATACACCTCGAACAAGAAAAACAAAAATAAAAGAAAAATTAGTATTATTACCATTAGATCATGAAGAGCAAGAAAATGGCGAAGGTGAAACATCGATGACAACTAATAATCAAACAATGTCAAATGATAATGAAAATGAAAATGAAAATGGAACATCTCAACCGAATACACCTCGTACAAGAAAAAAGAAAGGAAAACAAAAATGGGTACCATTACCATTAGATCAACATGAACAAGAAAATATTCAAAGTGAAATATCAACTACAACAAATACTCAAAATGGTGCTAATAATCAATCAACATCAACAAAAACAGCAACATCATCGAAAGGAAATCGTGCTAATCGAAATTTACGTAGTACACATGGAGCTAGTCGAAATCGTGCACGTAGTCTTGATGGTGGTGCACAAAAAAAAAATCGAAAAAATCGTGCTACAGCTGTAGCAGCAACAGCAGCTGCTTATAAACAAGCCTATGATGCATATCAAGATTATTATGCATATTATTGTATGTAAAAATTTATCATTTAATATTCAAAAAAAAAAAATAATTCATTTTTCTTTCTGTCAGATTATGATCAAACAGATGTAGCTGGTCATGGAGTTCCATGGTATCAGGATAAACAAAGTAAACGAAAAAAGAAAATTGAAGGAACACTTGGTGTCGATCCAAATGTACCAACCGGAGATACAATCGGTAAATTATTTTATTAATTATATTCTTATCCTTCTCTTGTTAATATTATAAATCTTTGTTTTCCTTTCAGCCGGTACAGATATAACAGGCATTGATGATTCTCATGAAAGAGCTATTAAACGTGATGTGCACAATTTTATATTTGATGATGAAACGGTAGTTATTGATGATTGTTCTTTTGTATTGCCATATATAGAAGGTGCTTATTATTATCAATCAACAACACCACCACCAGCTACTGATATACCATTAACTAATATTGATGTTAATACAGATGAATATACAATTCCACTAGTACCATCTTATACTGAACAACAACTAAGAGAACTTCTTCGACGTCAAGTGTACATATTGAAAAAAAAACTTTTTTTGTTTTTATAAATAATTTAAATTTAATATTTTTCTTTAGTGAATATTATTTTAGTACAGAAAATCTTGAAGCAGATATATTTCTTCGACAACAAATGTCTAAAGATGGTTATGTACCATTATCACTTATTGCAAATTTTAATCGAGTTCAAACATTATGTGATGATATTAATTTTATTGCAGATGTTCGTTTCAAATAAATTCTTTAATTATTTTTCTGTGGAAAAAAAACAAAGAAGTTTTTTTGAATTTTTTAGGCTGTTAAAGATAGTCTTGTTGTTGAACTTAATGATAAATGTATGGTACGTTGTCGAACTGAACCAACACGATGGCCACTCATTATGGATGTTAGTAATCATTTAACAGCACTTAATCCTGATGTACCTGATTTTCAACCGGGTAAAATGTGGAAAAATGAGAATGAGAGTAAGCATAAATATCATTCTTTTTTTTGCAAAAGAAAAAAAGAAGTATTTACAAATAGATAATACAATTCTTAATGGACTTGATGATGAATCACAATTGCTAGAAAAAGGACGAACGAAAGCTAATGAAGTTGATTGGAGTCATGTACCAACTAAACGAAAGAAACCAACTAAAAGAAAGGTTTTTATTATATATAAAAAAAAAAATTTTGTTTTTTGTTATATATATTTTGAATCTAGGATAAAAAAGAACAACAACAACAAACACAACAACAACAACAACAATCTCAGATAACTTTACAACAACGACAATCATCGGATAATCGTGAAGAATTAGATTTTCAATTTGATGAAGAATTATCTACTACACAAATAAATTCAAAAGCAAATAATAATAATAATACATTATTATCTGATCTTCCACTTTCATTTCTTCCACATAATCGTCAAAATCGACGTCGTACTACATCATTAACACTTGATTTGCATGAAGAACCGTATGTATATATATAGTTTTCTTCATATGATTTCATTACTTTTTTAAAATTGTTTTAGAGAACGTGATGAATTAGATTTCGAATTAGATGATGATGATATTGATAAAATTCTTATTATAACACCAACACCACCATCAAATCGTAAACAAAATCAAAAAAATCATGATCGTACAGGTGAATATACACCACGTGCACGTATGACAGCTGAAATAGCAAAAATTATTGATGATGGTTTAAGATGGTATGAAGAAGAATTATGGCATGATCGACCAACAACAACAGCTGTTTGTTTTTTCTTTTTTTTTGATTTAATAAATATTATTTCACAAAAAATTTATATTTAGAATGATAAAACAGTGAAATTAATAAGTCAAGACGAAATGGATTCGATACGTAAAGGATCCAATCAATCACAACCGGTGAGTGGAGGAAAACTTAGTGTTGAAGATGATGATGAGGATGATGATGATGATGATGATAATGATAATCAAGATATAAATCAAAATTCTCGATCACAAGCTGATAAAGGTAATATTATTTAATTCTTATAAAGAAACTAAAACTTTATCTTTATTTTTTTTTAGAAAATAATCAATCGACAACAACAAAAAATGATAAACAAGCACGTAGTCCAGCTATTACTATTATTCGTTCAAATAATTATGCACCACCACAAATTGAACCATTTTATCGACCAAAACATTTGCCTGTTTCAAATCAACAACAAAACTCATCACAATTAATAACAAATGATTTTCTATCACATTCATTACCTGTTAATACTAATGTTGATCTTCCATTAACTACTACAATACCAATAACAACAAATACAAATGATAAAAAACAACGTTCACATGCAGCACAAGAACATCCCGAAGAACCACGTACACCACATTCACGTGCAAAAAATGCTGTTCGATTTTATCCAGTTACAAAAGATGCTTCTGTTGTTAAACCAGATGTAATTTATTTTTTGCAACAAAAAAAACAAACAAATGAACTAATGAATTGTTATTATCATTTTCTAGACACCTGGTCTTAAACGTAAAACTCGTCATAGTGAAAATCCACCGGTAGAAAGTTCAGTTGGGTGGGTATTTGATTCACGTGGTCATCCACCAACGACAACAACAACAACAACGAAACAGAGAAGCGCCACTACAACATCTGGTGCTACGTAAGAATTTCTCTTTAGAACATTATATCTTGTTTCTTTCTTTTTAAGATGAATTATATTTATTTAAAAAATTTTTCTTTTTTAGAACTCGACAACAAGATCTTTATGATCAATATTCATCATCATATAATGATTCTCATTATTGGTATGGTAGTGTATATGGTAGTAATTCAAATTTATATGATTATTATGGTTCAACACCTGTTGAAATTCCACAATTTCAACATCCATCTCATTCACTTTTACAACAAAATGGTTTTACTCAACAAGTTTATTTAAAATATAAACAACAATGCCTTGACGGTAAAAGAAAAATCGTTGAAGATTGAGCAAAAAAAAAATTTCGAATAGCTTACAACATATGATATCAATGTCATAATCAAATAATATATGTTTATACTTAATATTTTATTTCAAAAATTCATGACAATGAAATAGCCGAAATGAAAAAAAATCGTTAATAAGAAAAAATCATTTGTTTATCGTAACTAAGACACAAAATCTATCTAGAAGATCACCAAAACTTATTTCATTTTGATTAAATAGTAATTTGAGTGGAAGAGTTCGTTGTTGAAATGCAATAGCTCTTTTTGTTTTGTTCTTCTTCACTCATGAGACAATCAATTCAATGAGTTATATGAAACTGATTGGTGAAAGATGAGTACGAGGAAACTTTAGCACGCACAAAAGAAAATGAAAACATGGATGGAAATGAAGAGAAGATTTGGCATGTATCCAAAACGTTTGGATCGTTTTTGCTTGAATGAAGAAAAACGCTCTTATCTATTGAATCACTTGACACAACTGAATTCGGGGAATAGTAGTGAAGAATGTCAAAAGAGAAATTTTGGCAACATTGTTAGACTACGTGTTGGAGTCAATCAAAAAATCCAAACCTAATAAGTTCGAGTTATTTTTCAGTTTCCTTTCAATTTCTTGTCAAACCAAACGATTCACTGAGTCATTCTCCGTTTGATTGTTAAAAGCAGATATCTTTTTATATTTGTAACGTGACAATTTATTGATATAGTTCATAATCAATGAAATAAGTTTGAAATAGTGAAACTCTGTTATTGGATTTGGGTACATGCCTAGACAAGACTAACACCTACGCCCATATACATTCATTGATCTTGCAATAGGCATCGTATTTACCCTCATATTTGTACGTGCTGAACTTTTTTCATGCTTATCGTTTCGGTTCTAAACACTATCTTTTTAAAATTGTTAGCTAAGTGTTTAATAAAACTATGTTGTATGAATGTTGACTGTAAGAAAAATTCGTTTAGAATATAATATTTCTTTTCACTTGTGAGCACAGATGTACAAATATGAAATTTTCTCTATCCTTATCACATTTTTATCTATTTGAATTGAATTAATCTTATGCTTTTATAAGTCACTAATTTATTCAAAAGATCATATATATATATATTTTTCAAATAACCTTTAATATTAGTAAAAGTAACTTATCTTTTTTATCGAATCCTAGAACGAACTAAATATGGTCCTGGTCAATCTATGGAAATGAATACACTCTATCGTTTTTGGTCATTTTTCTTACGTGAAAATTTTAATCGTCGTATGTACAACGAATTTAAACAATATTCTGTTGACGATGGAAAAACTGGTCATAGGTATATTTATAATGTTTAATTTTTTTTTTTTTAGATTGAAAGAATAAATATTATTCTTAATATTTCTAGATATGGTCTTGAATGTTTATTTCGATTTTATACATATGGTCTTGAAAAACATTTTCGTCAAGAACTATTTGAAGATTTTGAAAATGAAACACTTCGTGATTATGAAGCTGGTAAAAAATAAAACGAAATTTTTATTTTATCTTATTTGAGAATATGTCTGATTTTGTTTTGTTTCATCTTTTAAGGTCAATTATATGGACTAGAAAAATTTTGGGCTTTTCTTAAATATTCTCGACGAAAACCAAAGACTAATCAAAAATTGGGAGAAATTTTAAAAAATTATAAACGTCTCGAAGATTTTCGTGTTGATGGTGCTTCATTTCCACAACAATTTTTTCCAACAAAATCAGGAATTATAGTAAATAGCAAAAAAAAATAAAATTATAAATTTGTATTATTTTATTTATTTTAGACTGTCCCAGCACCGGAAGCAATTGCAGCTGCAGCAGCAAAAGAAGCAGCAGCTGCTGCTGGAGGAACTAACAGTGATACAACAACTGCTAATTCATTAAAACTAAGTGGTGAATATCTTTCATCTCGTAATCGTAATCAACCACGACAACCAAATCGACGGACAACTTCCGAACGATGTTAAAACATGAATCGATTTGATATTTGGTTCTTTGTGTGTATGCAAAAGGTTTAAAACGGTGCATATGTTTGTGTAAACTTTCTGTTCGACGGATGAGGTTTCTTTTTGTCTCTAGCGTGCATGTTTTCTTCTTCTTTCAAGTTTGTTCATTTCACTTTCACGTGTTTTCTTCTTTCTTGTTACTATGCAGTTGATCTTTGATATCTAACTGCTAATACACTTTGCTTCTCTCTCTCTTTTTTCTTTCTTTTTTTTTTTTCGTCATTGGATTAATCTATTTCTACTCCTTACGTACATTAGTGTATGTCTGTTTGTCTGTGTACATATTGCATCAATTTGTCACCGTAGTGGATAGGTAGATCAAATAATGATGCATTCTCGGATCGACGGAGATATGACTTCTTTGCGTTTCTCCATGTGTGATGTTTCTTTTTTTCGCCTCTTTTTTTCTTTTGAAAAAGACTTCTTGCTAATAAAAAAAATAAAAGACGTCGAAACACAAAAGGAAGGATCTTTTCTTTTTCTATCACTAAAAAAATATCGATTATGATTTTTTTTTTACATGTTTATTATAGAAAAAAATTAAATTAAACTAATGGCAACATCTCGATTATTCAATAATATTGGTAAGATATAAAATAATAAAATTGTTAAGAAGAAAGTTAGAATATCTAAAATTGATTGTATATATATATATATATATCATAAGTTGAAGTGCTAATTGTTCTTTTTAACTTATGAGTTTTGTTCTTCTTAGGAAAAATTGGTATTGGTTTGGCAATTGCCGGTGGTGTTATTAACTCTATGCTTTACAATGGTAAATAATCGAAAAAAAAAAGATTTGAGATATAATTTAATGAATATTTTATAGTTGATGGTGGTCATCGAGCTGTAATTTTTGATCGTTTTCAAGGTGTTAAACCCGATGTAATCGGAGAGGGAACGCATTTTATGATTCCATGGCTTCATCGACCAATTATATTCGATATTCGGACTCGTCCACGTTCAGTTCCATCAATTACAGGAACAAAAGGTATAAAAATGAATATGATAGCAAGAAAAAAACAAAAAATTTTTATCTAATGAATTTATTTTTATCTTAGATTTGCAAACAATTAATATTACTTTACGTATTCTTTATCGACCAAAAGCTGAAATTCTACCTAAAATTTTTAGTAATTTGGGTCTAGATTATGAAGAACGTGTTTTACCATCAATTACAAATGAAGTATTAAAATCTGTTGTCGTAAGTTGCAAAATATATTTCTTTCTTATAATCTATCTATGAAAATAATCTAGGCTCAATTTGATGCAATCGAATTGATTACACAACGTACTCTTATATCACAACGTGTTAGTGAATTATTAACTGAACGTGCTGCTCAGTTTGGTTTATTACTTGATGATATTTCAATTGTAAGTTTAATAAAGAAAAGTTATATATGGGTTGTTTCAAGTAAAACAGGATATATCTATCTTCTATTTGACTTTGATTCTTTACAAGGATTATTTTTCTGAATAAGTTCTATGAGCATAGACATATGTAAAAATGTTGGTTCTTTCAGCTCACTATTAAATAAAAACTAATTAACAAATAACTCTGTAATCATACGTGAAATCGTCATGTTGCTGATGAAAAAAACAATTTTTTTTTGTGAAAAATCTAGGCATGCTCAGAAAAAGAACTTAGCATAGAGATTTTGTACCCTCAAGAGTTATCTACAGAATTTATTAATTAGTTTTCAAAAATACTGCTTCAAATCGAAGTTTCTGTTAACTAAAATAAATAAAGTAAAAGTTGATGTCCTTTTCAGTTTTACGTCATTATCGTTAGTATTTTTTATTGATACTTTCTCTCAAGAAAGGTTTCTAGAGCTAATTTTTTTCAGAGTAACTTAACGTACATGTAACATATAAATTAGCTCTAGGAAAGTCCATTATCTGGAGATTCATGTTGCGAAATCACGTTGCTAACGAATGATTTAGTCCATATAAACATAATTACAATGTATCTTCTTTTTTTTTTTATTAGACACATTTAAGTTTTGGACCAGAGTTTACTAGTGCTGTTGAATTGAAACAAGTTGCACAACAAGATGCAGAAAAACAACGATTTTTAGTCGAAAAAGTAAATTAAAATAGAAAAAAATTGCAAAATAATTTGATTTTTTTTATTTCAAAAAAAAAAAACATCAATAGGCTGAACAAAGTCGTCAAGCAAATGTTATTGCTGCTGAAGGTGATGCTCGTGCTGCTGATTTAATTGGTAAAGCATTAGGTGAAGCTGGTGATGGTTAGTATTTTTCTTTGTTTTTTCTTTTTTCTCTTATTTTTTGTTTTTATTATTTCAATTTAGGTTTAATTGAACTTCGACGTATCGAAGCAGCTGAAGATATTGCTACTCAATTATCAAAATCACGAAATATCGTTTATTTACCACATGGTCCTCAAATGTTATTAAACATTTCAGCTTCTGGTCAATAGAATGTTTTTTTGTATCAAACCAGTGAGATCTGTTAGAAAAAAAAAAAAAAAAACCAACGTGCTTATATTCGCATGTTTATAACTATTGACAAAAAAATTTGTTTTTTGTTTTTTCTATTAAAAAAAAAGAAGCTTATTAAATCGATCAAAGCTTTTCTAGATGATATTTCTAATAATAAAACGATTGAAATGACTAATTTTGATAAACTTTTTCGTCGTCTTGTTATATCAAAATCATTTATACGTGGTTGGGGTAATCCATTACACTTACAAGAACTTTGTGTATCTCGTCGTGAGAAAGTTGCGATAAGAAATGAATGTTTAAAACTTGTACCAGCTGAAAGTATACAAGAAAATACGGTGGAAATTGTTAAACAAGAAATAAAAGGTGATCGACAATATATAGATGCAAAATTTCGTTCTCCAATTGCTAATCATATGGGACACATGGTGAGATTTACTATAGATCCATTTATTCATCTGATTGATTAAAGTTTTTTTTTTCTTTTTTTCTGTATATCACAACAGGTTCCAACTGAAGTAGCTACAGCTCATTTTCAACTGGTTTTACCACATGATCATCGTGTTGGTATGGATTCAATTCCAATAAATATTTGTTATGCTGGAACAGGTGATCAAGGTTTTAATCGACGACGACTTCTTACTGCACATCCACTTTTAAAACAATATCGTATTGGTTCAATTATTCTTGAAAATCCTTATTATGGTGTTAGAAAACCAAAACATCAAGTACGTTCATCACTTTTTTATGTTACAGATTTATTGGTTATGGGTGGTGCACTTATGTTGGAAACACTTGCATTACTTCATTGGTGTGAAAAAATGAAATTAACACCAGCTATTCTACATGGTTTTTCTCTCGGTGGACATATGGCTTCATTAGCATTTACTAAGTAAAATAAAAAAAATCAATTTTTTTCTAAAAAAGACAAATAAATATGAAATTTTGATGATTTTTATTTTAGTTGGCCTGGTCCACTTTCTCTGTTATCATGTGCTTCTTGGTCAACAAGTTCAACAGCTTTTTGTGATGGTGTACTTTCACGTACAATTCCATGGGATCTTTTAAAAAAACAATTCTATGAAAATAAAGCATATCAAACATTTTATGAATATTTACGTGAAGGAAAAAAATCAACAAGTTCAAATTTAAGTGTTATTGATCCTGTTAAAGATATGATGCGTCTTATTATGGATGAATTTACATCATTAGATAATTATTCGCGTCCTGTTGAATCAAATATACCTAATGCAATGTTTATTATTGGTACAAATGATGGATATGTATTACGTGACGGTATACCAGATATGAATGATGTATGGCCTGGTTGTCTTGTTCGATATATTCCTTATGGACATATTAGTGGATTTTTGTTTAGTCAATCAGTTTTTCAACATGCTGTTGCAGAAATGTTACAACGACAGCAACCAAATGTTAAGCTTAAAAAAAGTCCAATAACTTCACCTATAACTATAACTACGTCTACTAATACATGAAAAATGTTTTGTATATTTCCTTTTGTTGTTTTTTCGCTTTTAACAAGTTTATAAAATATTTTCTTTTTGTTTTGTTTTGTTTTTTCACTTCTTTGCTATAATATTCATAGATAACTAAAACTGATTATACACTCCCGCTGGAATATAAAACTGAGATAAATAAAAAAAAAAGGAACAATGTCACCTAGAGGATTTACTTACATAAGTTCAATTTTTTATTGTTATAATTTGAGTATTTTGTTTTTTTTTTCATATTTTAGAAGAAAGAGAATGTTCTATTTTTTATTTATATATATGTAAATATGGCACAAAATATAATTGTACAAGTTGGTCAATGTGGTTCTCAAATTGGTTGTCGATTTTGGGATTTAGCTTTACGTGAACATGCTTCACTTATGTCTTCAACAGATCCAAAAAAATGCATTTATGATGCATCATTAAGTGCATTTTTTCGTAATGTTGATGAAAATAAAAATACTTCTTTATCATATCCATCACCAATACGTACACTTAAAGCACGAGCTGTTCTTGTTGATATGGAAGAAGGTGTACTTCGTTCAATACTTGCAAGTCCATTAAGAGATTTATTTGATGGTGAACAATTTATTCGTGATGTTAGTGGAGCAGGTAATAATTGGGCTGTTGGAAATCGATTTTATGGAGAAAAATATCGACAAATTTTAAGTGATGAAATTCGTCGACAAGCTGAACAATGTGATTCATTACAAAGTTTTATGCTAATTCATTCCATGGTGAGCTAATAGGGTGAGTGTATGTGATAAGAAATAATTGTATGAATAGATTTTAAGATATCGACAATTTGAACTTTGAGGAAAACTTTTTCGTTTTTGTGTTTTGAGTGGATAGAGCTCGTCGATTTACTTCAGAAAATGTTATTTTTGACATATTCAAATGATAGTTTGATAATGAAACTAAAGAAAATTAGTTAAAAAAAATCACAAGAGCCTATAAAAATTGAAATACACCAAAAACATTAGTCTCAATATTTATCCAGATTCTTTTTTTTTTATTTATTTTACTCTTCATATATTTAGGAAAAAATTATGCAGGCTTTTTTTGATTGTTAAAAAATCGCTTTTTTTTCAATACGATCGCATAACGCCATAAATATGGATTTGTATTCAAAGATGTTAACTATCAGAACTTCAATACCAAATGAAACAAATATTATATTCAGAATCAGCACAAAAATCTGCATCACGAATGGTTTACTCAATACTCAAATCAATTTCTATTAAATTTCAGTTCTTATACCCTCTCACTATTATTTTAGAATACTCTGGGCTGTACTTTCCCTAAGGACTGAAATTTGACGAAAATTAGTTTTAAGTATTGAGTAAACTATTTAATGCAGATTTTTCTGCTGATTTTCAATATGATATTTGTTTCATTGGAAACTGAGCAAAAATTTCGATTAAATATCGAGACTAATGTTTTTGGCATTTTTCAATTTTTATAGACTTTTCTGATTTTTTTTAACCAAATTTTCTTAACCCTTTGATTACCGACATAAGAAAGAAAAAAAAACATTTTTTGAAAAAATTCGTTATAACTATGTATGATGTAACTCTAGCGTGTGCTATAACAAAACGATGATATAAAAGCTCCTACTGCCTGACGTTTACTTTTATGTGAATATATATAAAAAAAATCATGCATTATGAGCGATAACATTAGTTTCACACAAGGATAAAGTTTGTGACGCATATATGCTTGGTCGGTAATCAAATGATTAATTTGCATGAGAAAAACGTCGTTTGAATATGTCAAAAAAATAACATTTTATAATACAGGTAACTTGACGAGTCTATCCATCCGTGACAAAAAATAATATCAAAACAAAACTTTTTTGCCCAAATATCGAATTATTGATACCTTCATAATCTAAAAAGAATATAGAAAATGATTGTGAATTATCTTAAATGATGGAAATTTTTTTTCATAGGGTGGTGGTACAGGTAGTGGTCTTGGTACATTTATATTATCTTTATTAGATGAAATGTATCCTAAAGTATGTCGTATTGTAACACCAATTTATCCATCGAAAGATGATGATGTTATAACATCACCATATAATTCAGTTCTTGCTACACGTGTATTAACTGAACATGCTGATTGTGTTTTACCTGTTGATAATGATTCACTTATTGATATTGTATCACGTTGTGATAGTTCAACGAAAAAAAATGATAATGATCGATGTCCATTTGATTCAATGAATACAATTGTTGCTAATTTAATATTAAATTTAACATCATCATCACGTTTTGATGGACCATTAAATGTTGATTTAAGTGAAATACCAATGAATCTTGTACCTTATCCACGAATGCATTATTTAATTAGTTCACAAATACCAGCACCATTTAAAATGACAACAAATTCTTCAATACCACGAAATATAAATCAAATATTTCGTGATGCACTTTCACCACATTTTCAAACATTACGTGTACGACCACAAATCGATGGTATTTATATAGCTTGTGGAATGATTTTACGTAGTAAAACAATTCAAATGTCTGATATACGTCGTAATATTGATTTACTTAAATTAAAACATATGAAATTTGTTAAATGGAATGAAGATGGATGGAAAGTTGGTTTATGTATAGTACCACCAAATGGTTTACCATATTCATTATTAACATTAGCTAATCATACATGTATAAAAGAAACTTTTAGTGAATTAAAAGAACGTTTTACAATACTCTATCGTCGTAAAGCACATGTACATCATTATACAGATCATATGGAATTAGGTGATTTTGAACAGGCACGTGAAAACCTTAATCAATTAATTGAAGAATATAAAAATATTGAACAAACAAATGAATTATTAGATACAACAGAAAATAAAAATTCATCAATATCAACAACAAATATCCCTCGTTTAAATGTTTTATCTTAAAAAAAAATATTTTTTTTTGGACTTTTTCTTATTACACTATGTTTGTTTTTATTAGTTATGTTTGTTTTGTTCTTCTTGTTTGTACTTATCTTATCTCTTTCCTTAGTGTCAGTTTGAAAATTTCGCATACACACACACAGTTGTTTCGTTTTTGTCTTCAGATGATGACATATCGTATTGTTATATTTTTGTTGGTTATTTTTTCAATTCAAAAAATTGTATGTATACATGTGTATAATGAAAATGAATTTTGAATGAATTTTCTTTTATTTATTAAGTTTGGTAAACAATGTTTAAATGATCAATGGCCACCAAAATCAGATCGAATAGTACCAACACATGTTGTTAATTTAGATTTACCACCTGTCGAACGTTGGAAAGAAATTGCAACTATTTACAAACCTGCAGTATGGAAATATTTATCTTTTCTTTTTTGTATTAAAATGTTTATAAACTATTTATTAGATTATTGATTTGGTTGACTATATCAAACAATTTGCTCTCTCTATATCACCTGAACTACAATTTTTAGTCAGTCTTGTCGATACTAAATTGGTAAATTTTATATTCATATTCTTGAATTTTTCATTTCTATTACCAATATATTTGATAGCCAGCTATGGCTGATACATTACCAGCACCATATGGTGATGAATTGAAAGGTATTAGTCATACAACTGGAATACCATTGGGTAAGTTACTTTAGTATTATAAAGATTAAAAAAAAACATTATTCAATAAATATGAGCATTGCTACTTTTCAAAATTATGTTCATGAAAAAACTTATATAGTCTCTTTTTAGGTGAAATTGTTTTGTACAATATTTTCTATGAAATTTTTACATTATGTACATCGATTGTGGCAGAGGATCAAAATGGTAATATTCTTCATGGACGAAATCTTGACTTTGGACTTTTATTGGGGTAAGGAAAAAAAGAATATATATATATATATATATATATATATATTAATTTGAATTTATGTATCAATATATTTTAGTTGGGATATGTTAAACAATACATGGACATTATCAGAAAAGTTACGTCCATTGATTACTCAAATAAATTTTACTCAACATGGTCAAGTTCTTTTTAAAACAACGAGTTTTGCTGGGTAATTATTATTATTTGTTTGATTTATAATGAATCGAATTTTTTCTTTCTAGCTATATTGGTGTTATTACAGGCGTCAGGCCAGGTATTTTTAGTATATCAATGAATGAACGTTATGGTTTTAAAGGTGGTTATATTGGCTTAATTGAATGGATATTTAATATTAATCGTAACCAATCATTTGTTACATTTGCTATGCGTGATATGTTAACAACATCAGAAAGTTATAATCAAGCTGTTGAATATTTAACTAAAATTAAACTTACAGCTCCATGTTATTATATTCTTGCTGGACCAAAATCAAAACAAGTAAGAAAACGTCTGTTTTTGTTTTTCTTTAATAAAATATTGACATGATCTCTTTATTTTTCTTCTTGATAGGGTGTTATTATTACTCGTTCACGTTATGAAGCAGATGATATTAAACAATTAGGTAACGATAATTTATGGTTTTTAATCGAAACAAATTATGATAATTGGAAAAAACCACCTGTTTTTGATGATCGTATAACACCATGTATCGAATGTATGAAAACTAAAGGAAAAAATCAAGTTACTTTCGAATCATTGTTTAATGTTTTTTCATCACGACCAATGCTCAATAAAGTAAATTAAAACGATTTTTTTTCGTCAACATTTTAGTCTGAAATTTTGATCTTTTTTTTCTAGTTGACTGTATATACAGCTTTGATGGAACCAGCAACTGGTCGATTGGAATCCTATTATCAATATTGTCGTGATGAAGATGCACCATGTGCACCTTGGTAGATGAACTACATTGTTTCCTATTTAATATCACATTCCGATTATATCTATTTTTTCCATTGATGCGTTTATTTTCATATTTTTTCCTTATACATATATATATATATATATATATATATATATATATATGATATAATTATACAATAATTATCAAAGCATTATCTTTCTATTTTTATTGCATCTAATAAAATATTATCTGTACAAATATATGATAATAAGCATCAAAGAATATAAATATAATGGCGACAATATTAAAGAGAAAAATAACTTCTATAAGTAATATTCAAAAGAAAGGCATGCTCATTGTCAAAAGACCTAATGTCAAGTACCATTAAAGTCTGAATAAAATTTATTAATATAAATTTCGGAAAGAATAATTTCTATAAAGTATAAACAATAGAATGTTATGTGAATCGACTTTTTCTTAATCATATTGCTTTACAGATGCACTTTGTTATATTTCCTTTTTTTGGCATGTATACAACGAATTGTTTCTGATATGTAAGTTTAATATGCAAAAATTAAATCATTTTCTATGGATATGCTGATGTAGATGTATGCAGATCACTGAACAATGTCGTATGATGTGAGAAGTAAAGCATTCTTGTTTTGTCTGTTTCTAATAGCTTTTAAACTTCAATAACAATGAAACGAATTAATTATCATCAATTAAGAATCTGTTCAACTTAAAGTCGAAAAACAAATTTTTTGTGATATTGGTGAAGTTCTATGATAAGCTACTAACGTCCATTTCAAAATAAAAGGTGGATGGTTGTTTTTCGAAAAAGTCTTTAATGGAAAGTGCTATCGGTCTGCGGTTTTTATCATTAGAAAGAGGCTGATATTCTGCATCTTTCTACAGGACGGTCCAAAAGTAACGAGACACAGAATTTTTTTCAATTTTTTCTTAATAGATCGATAGTTAAACCTCATATTTCGATCATATATACTATATGATAATACTCAGAGACACAGCCTATTATCAGCCTTTGCCTTTAAGAGTTTGGGTGTGGAGTATGGGTGTAGATCTTCTCATCACATCCACACCCTTAGTTTATCATAAAAGATACTAACATCCTATATTATAATAGAAATATTCGAATTGAAAAAGAGAGATATTGCTGTCTTTAACGAACTTCTTGATTTGATTGTCGAACTTGAAGAATAATATTTGATGCATATGCTGTATTTCGTGAAACAATTTTCGCTCCAGCATTATGATAATCTTCATTATGAAACGATACATCTAAACCAGCATTTTCTTCCACATTTAATGTAAATCCTATCAATGAATTTTTCGAATTTATTTAAAAAAAAAAGAATAAATATATGAAAATCTTCTTTAACTAGAGTCGATACAACAGCAGGTGTAAGAGCAACGCGTTTTTCATTTACATGTGATTCTTTTAATATACCAATTGGAAGTGATTTATATGGTGCACCTGCTATGGACTTTTTCATTGGACTAGCAGCATCAATAGCAAGTTGATGAGTTAATTCAGTTATAGTTGGTGTTGGTGCTGATGATGTTATACGATGACATAACCATGATGTATTATTCAAACCTTTGGTTGTGAACAAGATTTGTTGGGCACGTACCGCAGACACCATCTTGTTCTTTAAAAAAAACTGATCAAAATAACTTTCTATGAGTTCTAGGATTATTGACTATCTCTTACAAAATAGTACTCTACGTAACCATTTTATTTAATGCAGCGCAAAGCATCCAACGTCCAGACTTTACTATCTCGACGAAGGCATTTAGAGTCTAGTTTGTGTCACGATGATCTTGAGAAAGAAAAATCAGAAGATATTGAGATACGATCCCTACCATCCATTTTCCGATCTTTTCTAAGAGCTTCCGTTTGTTTACAGAAAGTCGGACAAAAACGCAAATGCTTGTGAACTTTGTTTTTGTAACGATAATTAAAATAAAAGCAGCAAGAAAAATTAGCCGCCACTTTGTTTGAACAACTGATTTTATATATAATAACTAATGATAGATAGCGAATAGAAACCTGTACGGAGTCAATTTCGGGGTCGTGTTCGAAGTCAACTAAATTTTTTGCCGAAACTTCGCTTTTAACATACGAACTTGTCTGACTAGTAGGTTCTGTTTTGTGACATTTACTGTACAAACTAATGCATTTTGAAGATTCCACTTATATCCTATCAAGACTTATGGACATGGTAAAAAAATTGCAGTCGAAAAAAAACCAAAGTTAAATTTGACTCCAAATCTGATTCATATTCATACATCTTGATAAGACGTCATTGGAATCTCCAAAATGCATAAGCTTTTACAGTAAATATCAGAGAACAAAACCTGCTAGTTAAAAAAATTTGTATGTTAAAAGCGAATTTTCGACAAAAAATTTATTTGACTCCGAACATGACTCCGAAATTGACCCTGTGCAGATCTCTAATAATGAATGAGTCATATCGATCACTAAATGATCAGTGATATGCATCAAATGTCTATTTTCTAATTTCTTTTCGATTTCAATCAGCTGAGTAGTCGAAATGTAACTTTTCTACTTCGACATTTAACATCTGATTCCAGTTGACTGTAAATATCTTTTTCGAGAAAATCGTTTATGTACTTTATTTTAGGAACGATTATTTGGTTTTACAAAAACACTCAATTTCTCGATAGTCGTTGTAGTCGACTACCCCATTTGTCATATAAATGGAATACGAGATAAAACAAATAGTTCATGTTTATACCTGACGAGACTTTTATCTTTCATTAGACACACATTGATAAAATCATCTCGTTTACAATGGAAATAGTTACATCATCTGATCTAAATCTGCACATATACATACCGAATAGCGCCAATAAATGGCACTTTATATTCTTATTAAACCAACCAAAAAGTTTGAATCTGAAAAAAAATGTATAATCAATAGTTTTATTTAACCTACGGCGCGAAATTCTTGGCACAAATTTGTTTTTCTTATATCTTTATTAGCAAATGCCTTACTGTTTGACAAATAATATCAAAAGAATGTACAAATAGAGATGTTCTAAAAATCAACCTGAGCAAGCTGCATATGTTCGTTTATTAGCGATTTTTCGAAGTTGTTCTGTGATGGGCGAAAACATGATTCGTACAGACTTCATATCGATTTCTTGCAGCTTTTGACTTATTCTTGTTTTTCAACTGGTTAATAGTTTTTGCTTCTCAAACATTAGTGTATACTTTATCATCCAAAATCCACCAAGTTGTTTCAGTAGGACGTGCCTGAGAACAATTTTGAGGATTCTCTTTCCTTTTGGCACTACATCAATGTGATGTTCTTCTAAAAACTCAATTACACTTGATGCATAATGGCTTGTTGCCAAATCAGACTAGAATAAAGCCTTGTCAGTTTTGTGACAGCTATTAATAAAAGGTATTAATATCTTCCTTTTCTCTTTTTAATTTGTCCTCTCATTGAATTCATTAACAGTCTGATTCAAAAGCTTTTCGAATTTTTACACTAATTTTCATCAAACAAAACCTCTTACATAAGCATCGATTGATATTATTCTGATATACTCTGATTCAAAAATAAATTAGCAAAAATAGATAACAGATGACTATAACTAACTTTTATCTACACTTTCAATCTCGTCAAACTCACATTATAAGAAAGATTCATAATGCTTTCGTTCTAGTTAAGACAAAACAGCTGTGAAATCATTATTTGCTGTATTACAATGAGACGTTTACAAACGTTGCTTTCATGGTTTGCAGTAGAAGTGAATGATAAGACATTCCTTTTGCTGTATGTCGAAGTTATACTTTTCAAGTTTTATGAATGATGTTACTGTTATCCATCCTCACTAGGATCGTGGCAATTTTGTCGATTTTCAAAAAAATCAATTTTAATTCCTGATTAATAAGATATAGGAAAGAAATTGGCGATCAGACTCGATTTTCTTGCGAGTATAACACGAGAAAACATGTTTTAAAATCGATGTTTAATCAGCGATTTTAGTAATTAATTTGAGAATTGTTAATTAATATTAGAAAATATCATTTGAAATCTTTTTGAACAATTCATTTTCAACAAACATCATGGAATTTTTCTCAACTATCAAACAACTAAGATTTCATCAGAATTCAAAGGTTGAATGAATTCAATCACTGCTCATGTTTTATTCTAGAGATTAAGCAATTTTAGACGAAAATATTTCTTTTCTCAATCAGCATTATTCTTAACACACCTCCAGTTCCCATAGTTAGGTTATATCCAAGAGGAAAAAATAACTGTACAATCTAAGACCTATTAAACGACCAAGATAATCAAATGTTTTTTCGGAAGTAGTCGTACTGGTTCCACAGAATAGATCTGTTGTATCACTGTAGGATCAATTGATCGTTGCCGATTCGTATCATGCATGATCAGATCTGAAGTACTTTATCTGTTAGAGGTAAGGACTGAAAGATGAAGTCATAGTTTCTATGTCGGTCGTTCAAGAGGGAAAAAGCGAGACCTCATCTACTTCAACAAGAATTTGAAGTACGATTAAAGTACATTGAAGTACGAAGTCTCGCTTTTCCCCCTTGGCCAGCACCAATACTCCTTTGAGCAGAAAACCTTTCAACTATAACCTGCATAGCACTATCCGTTAGTCTGAATGCCTCCATGATAGCTCTAGTACCATTGAAAATTACGAAAAAAATCATCAAATAGGATCTGCCGAGATTCACAAACAGACATCTTTTGGTAGACGAGAATATTTTAGAAAAAAATTTACTTGTAATATGAAATAGAAAACCGCGGAACTAAACAGGATGGGACAGTTGGGTCGCGAGACATGACAGATTAGGAAAAAATTCACAAGCGGGACAGGATGGGACGGGACGAAAAGTGGTGGGAGGTGGGACGGAATGAGACAACTTTTTCACTATCCCGCGGAGCTCTGGTTCGTCCATGTAACCATTTATGGATGGGAAATCTATATTTAGGCAATAGTCCTGATCGACTCGAAAATTACTTGTGTATGTCTCTTATAGTACTATCATCATCTGCCTGCTATGACAGATGATGAACCTAACCTTTTTAGTGGTGCAATACTATTATTTATTATGTCCTTATTCATCTTTCTTGCTATGCATAGACTCATTTTTTCTATCCTCTTTCCTTATGTCACTCGATTTGACACATCTGATGTATTTTTCGTGCAGCTTCGACGACTTTCTTTCTAGTGTATTCTCGCTTGTCCATCGTACGATATATAATCACTCTTCCTCTCGTTGCAATTTTTGAGTTCTTGTTTCTCTATTGCTGACTTGTCGTGTGCTTGGATATCAAAATAAAGAACGTGATATATTTATCACATATATAGATATCTAAAAGCACCAAGAGGTCGACATAGCGCTAGAAATAATCCTATTACACTCATTCGTTGGGTCTTCCCGTCACTAATACCTTAATCATCGACAAGTCAAAGTTCGCAGCAGTGATGCGTAGTTTGCGCAAATAAAACAAACAGCGTCACAAAAAGTTCTGAAACCAGACATGAATGCACTGAATGTAACATCGGACTTTGTATTCCAGATCGTTTTCGAGATTATCATATTCTGGAATACTTTTAGACAATAGTTTTTTTAAATTGTCTACATAAATACATCAGTTAACGTTTCAAAAAGTTGATTTTTCAAATTAACAGTAATCCTGTCCTCAAAGAATTAAATGTGATAAATTAGATAAATGCTTGAGAATAGATATAGAGAATGGATAAAAACAATGAAATCTGCTACAATTATGAAGAAGCTATCAACACAAAGCAAGGGGCTAATAGGTATCGAGACTGCTGCCGTCGAAAGATTTAGTGTTTTTTCTTTGTGGAAAACTGTGGCAAAAGGATATCGGAAATGGTCACTGATAAGATCATTCCTATTGCACTTGTTTACATTGTACTCAGATCATTTGAAACAGTCCATAAACATATGCTATTCGACCATTGATGATAATGAAGTCTATTTAACCACCAATACAGTAGTTGACTATGCTGGTTTTCATATAGCTTAATAGAAATTTCTAAACACTTCAAAATGCTACGAAAACATTGAACACAGCATACTGACTATCCAAAAAAAGTCCAAGAGTTACTGTTCTCAGACATGTACTTCAGTATTTTGAATTCGTATTTTCATATATTTTTATTAGAAAACAACAGTTTAGATAGAAACTAAAATCGTATTATAAATCAGTATTTAACACTAACTAGGTTTATGTGAATCTTAAATCTTTTCATCGAAAAAATTGTCTCTGGCTTCTGTCGGAATGAAGTCAAAAAATCGAATCATATTTAAAAGTGATTTCATCAGTGGGAAAAATTCTAACGTTGTACAATGATACTAGAATACAAAATATTATATGCATATGCCATCAAAACGCCATTTGGACGAGATTCATTTTTTGACTTGCTTCTGAGTGAGATCAGCGGCAATTTTTCGATAACACGATTTGAAATTCACATAGACCGAGTCAGTGTTAAATAGTAATTTATAATATGATTTTAGTTTTTATCTAAACTGTACGTTTTCCAAGAGATGTCTACGAAATAATAATCAAAAATACTTAAAAACTTGTCTAGGGAACAATATCCTCAGATATTTTTTAATGACTAGCGTGTCATCTTCGATGTTTTCGTAGCACTTTGGATCGTTCAAAAATCTCTATCAAGTCATATGAAAACTAACATGATCGACCGCCATATTAATTGTTAAATGCGCCTAATTAGCATCAACAGTCGGATATCACATGTTTATTGACTATTTCAAACGATTCGAGTGCAGTTTAAATAAGTACAAAAGAGCTAATTCTACTAATGACCACTTCCGAAATTCTTTTGCGACAGTTGTGTATAGAAAAACAAAAAAAAATCTTTTGGAGAGGTCGGTCTCATTACTTATCGACCTCTCCTTTTTCTGCTTGTTATTATTTGCTCTGAATTGTTTTTGAATCCTCACTAATTTAGCTGAAATTGAACTATCTTTTTGTGCTAAATGTTTAGCAATTACTGCAAGTTGGTCCTCTTTTAGTTTTAATACTATGAGTAACATATTTGCCTCTTAGATTCGTTCAAAATATTCTTGTACAAAAACTAGATTGCTTTTCTCAATATGAATGTCATTCTATTCTTCATTTTTGTACTATCAATACTTCTCAATTCATATTAAATCTAGAGTAAGAACTTACACTGCCAATACATGCATAATGTAAACACCTCGTTATAGAGAATAGTCTAAACTCAAGCACAGCGATTTTCGCTCGAAATCAATCATTTCTTTGTAGAAATATCTTTATTATAAAAAAATAAATGCTTTTTCATCGTCTTTACCAAGTAGAACAAAACTTCTGCAGTCAAAACTTTTCTTTTCCACTCGTAGTTTTAAATATTCGACTACTCAGATAACAAAGGAGTACATCGTATAATGAACATTTTAAAATACTTTGTTAAATGTTCCCATTAGAAATTTTTACTGGTGTCATCCAAATGGATTTCATTGACTTGTCAGACTTTCTATGCAAATAATAATTGATTATTTTTTATCATGACCAAGATATTGAGGTAAAAAATATCGATAGACCTTAACAGGCAGGCCGAGGAAAAAAGACAACAGATGCATGCAGGCTAGGGATGATAAAAGCCTGTCATAGGCAGGCTAGGCCTGCTTGGACATCTGATGTATATTGTACCGATTTATAACGTGTGATCATCAACTAATTACATAGAATATCCATTTATATTCAAAGATAGTATAATAATAAGCTATAGGATCTATATTAAACTGATTATTTCTATTGAAAAAACATCAATTATTGATGATCACGTGAGAGTGTTTGTTAATATATGTAAAGTAAAGTAAAAACTAACTATATGTTATATTCTCTATTTAACATCTATATTTACAACGGTTGCTCAACAAAATAAACAAATAATTGTCATTTTTTTCGTTCAAATAGTTGTGTTATTGCATGTATAGCTAACAGTTGATACCTTGTGTTTTTTTGTAATGGCATAGAAAACTTAATATCAAAAGGAAATGTTTTCTCTAATGAATCAAGAGGAGTACTCAAGTTTATTATTTTATACTTATCGTTTGTTTACTTGATAGAAATGATTGAAAGTGACTTGACTGTAACTAAATGAAACTTGATTTACAGTCAAATATTTGCGAAAACATTTATGATGAAAATAATTTTCCATTCTTATAAACTCATCTATATTCTCTTTTTAATAAATTGTTTAGTTAAAAATCATGATGGACAGGAAAAAAAAAACCAAACATAATCATAGAGAAATTTTTCAATTTCTTAACCTTCCATAGCGATTACAGAAGAGCTACTAATGAAACAATCATTGGAATAAAGTACTAATGTCTCCAATATATCAATAATATAGACAAGCTGATCAGGCACACTCTCATTTGGTCATTCTAGTGGTCATTTGGAAGAGAATGACTTGACAAAAAAATCCTATCTAGAGCCTTCGTCAGTCTAATGTAATCCGATGAAAAAACAATGTAGAGAATGATTTGCTCTACCATTTTGTATGATGTGAGAAAATTCTATGTTGAAGTTGTAGGCGCTGAAAAAACTATAGTCACCATTCTGTGTTTTACGATATCTTTTCTACCTAGTTTTTATGACATTTTTGGATGATATTGATATCAATAGTAGATATTGTCATCGTTATATATCACACAATACATTTCCATCATATATCTTGTTTGTTGGCAGAAAAATATTTTATTGAAAAAATGAAATAACACGAAACAAAATATTTTCTTATCACTTGATAGTTTATGGACCTTACTACAAGACATTTTCTAAAAATTTTTGAATTCTATGTTTCGTTTATTTTCTACAGTCGTTTTATAAATGGTCAGTTCAATAACTAAAGGGGAAAAGAGAGAGAGTAAAGAGTTAATAGAAAATGATAACTATTTTATTGCTTAATTTCATTAATTCTTCGTTTTTTTGTATTTTTCAATTACTTTTATCTAATTCTTTTAATAATAATAAGAATATTAAAATAAAATCAACTGCTCGGTTTATATTTTATTCTTCTTCTTTTTTCTTTTTTTTTTTAAACAAAAAAAATGATCTTATTCCATAAAACTTTTGTTTTTGCTTTCGTTAATTGCAGAAGAACAAGTAACAAGAATTTTTTTTTTAACAAATTATCTTAAACAGTTTGTCGTTTTTTCCAATGGGCAAGTGGACCATGATTGGGCAGATATTTAACATTGGCACCATCATATTGTAATTGTCCTTGTTGCATTAAACGATCATAATCTTCACGACTAAATTTTGTAAAACCCCATTTATCCGAAACGAAAATTTTTTGTCGACCAGGAAATTTAAATTTAGCACGACGTAAAGCTTCAATAGTTTGTGCTTTATGTTGATCTTTAACACGAACTGACATAATAACTTGACCAATATTAACACGAGCAACAGTACCTAATGGTTTACCAAATGCACCACGCATACCTGTTTGTAAACGATCAGCACCAGCACATGATAACATTTTATTAATACGAAGTACATGAAATGGATGAACACGCATACGTATATGAAATGCATCTTTGCCACAATGTTTAACTAAATATTTGTTAGCACAAATACGTCCAGCTTCAAGTGCTTCACTAGATAATTGTTCATATTCATCGGAAACAAGATGAACACATAATGGAAATTCATCAACACGAGCTTTTTTTCGACCTAAGTCAAATATACGAATTTTTGGATCAGGTACACCACGACAAAAACGAGATTTTGGCTATTCAAAAAACAAAGATAAATAAATAGATTCCTTTTTGTTTTGAAATAACTTACATATGGCTTGTTCTTGCAATAACGGTAGCATCGAGCAGGTCGGCGACCCATTTTCTTATTTTTTTGTTATTATAAGTTATCTTAAATAAATTAAAAAAAACAATATTGAATTATTTTATACAAAATGAACAGTGTTGTATATATATAGAAGAATAAAAATAAACAAATAAATAAGATGAAATGCATCGTCATTTTAATTGCTCAAGAAATCTATAACTCTGTTCTCCACCATCATGATGAATATGCATATTTTTTAACACATTCAAGCACATAGTTTAGAAAATAAAAATACATCATCATAAAGGTTTCAATCTAATTTTCTATTGGTTATTGAGGATAATTTTATTCATAGAAAATCGATTTTGCGTATATTATATTTAGTCAAGTAAGAAATTACTACAAATAATATTAAATTAATATATAAACAAATGATTGGTTGAAAAACTAAAACCAATCATATTTATTTATCATGAATATGATGATGATATGATAATCCCTTGTTAGTTCTCCCATATTGATTCATTCATCCAGGCTGACTTACAAAGGTCAGCGTGTGAGTGAGTAACATAAGTTACACGATAGTACACTAAAATCTTCGATGTAATCCATCCATTTGTTGTATTCTTTACGTACACCAGGTGAGTACACATTTGTGAGAGAAAAATAAAGAGAAAACAAAGCTCGAGATAAAATTATTTTCTTTTTATAACTACTAATTATTTAAATTTAGAATATTATAATTGTATGGCCACTAAAATTGAAAATAAATCAAATAGTGCTGGACAAGAAGAAGAAATGAATTTACTTCGTGATCATTTTAAAGATAATATTCGTATTCTATCATCTATTGGACAATTTTCTTATATATTAAAAATACGAGCTGATCAATATGATGTTTCATTAACATTACAATTAGATGGTAAATATTGTATTTTTAAAAAAAAATAAATTTTAATTCTTAATAAATTTTTTTTTCTTGTTAATAATAATCATAATAGGATCTTATCCTAAAAAACCACCTGAAATAATAATAACAGCGCCTCGTCTTACACCTGATCAAATTTTACTTGTTCAAAAACTTCTTCAATCTTATAGTGAAACATTACGTAATCAACCAATGATTTTATCGATATATTCACGTTTACTTAAATGGTTTGATGAAAATAATATTCAAGCATTAACTATTAATATAAATAATAATACGTCTACTCCACGTTCACCAACAAATGGTAGACTTCTTTCACCAACAGCATCGATTAATAATCATAATAAAATATCACATAATGATGAACATAATAATGAAGAAATAAAAAAATATTCAATGAAAACAGCTGATGATATTATATCATATATTGAATGTGATAATCGTCTTGATAAACATTATATACGTGTTGGTTATATTGATCATATTCTTGGTTTACAAGAAAAACCATTTAATGATTTTGATTTTAAAACTGATTTATCAACAATAAATGATCGACATACAAATATACTTGATATATCTAAAAATCGTATACAACATTTTAAATATGCTAATGAAATTATTTGGGATAAAAAATCACATATTGATTTAATATTTGGTTCAACTGGTAATCAACAAACAATTGATGATATTATTAAACGACATGAAAATCTTATTGAAACAAAGTAAGTCTTCTAATGATTTCAAACGAACATTTTATGATTTTATCTTTTTTTTTTTTTTGTTTTTGTTCGTATTATCAGAAGTGCTCAAGATGAAAAACCTATTGATATGGACCATAATTTATCAACAAAACGTTATTTAACTTTAACCGATGGTTTATATAAACCGAACTATTTAATATCAATACCAATAAATGATTCATCAATTATATCTCATTATATTGCATATCGAGAACATTTACTTTCTACATATCCTTCAATTTTTTCTTCTTCATCTTCACATATTCTATTAATTGATCCTCATCATCTTCATTTAACATTATTGACATTACGTCTTGAATCATCATTACAAATTGAACAATGTATTCTAGCATTAAAACGTATTCAAGAAGAAATTCATTATCATTGTTCATATCCTGAACGTATATGTTTAGAATTTCATGGCATTGATACATTTCATAGTAAAACATTATTTATAAAATGTCAACAAAATAATCGATTAGATAATTTACGTACATTAACTATTGAACGTCTTTATGAACAACAACAAAAACATAAAATGAATAATATACTTTTTGCTGGAAATTATCAAGAATTTATTCCACATATAATTATATTTAAAAGTAAAAGAAAGTTTTTATCAATACATCAAAATGAAACAAATGATATTTATTTTGGTAAACAATTTATTGATGCATTACAATTATCTTCTATTAGTACAAATGAAAATGAACAACAAATGTATCATTGTATATTTAAACTCGATTTGAGTTAACAAAAAGAAAAGAAAAAAGTTGCGATCCATCTTTATTTTTTTTCTTGCACTGTGTGAAGCCCTTTACACTTCTCTTTCATATCGGCAAAGTTGCTTATCCTTTCTTTTTTTTTTTCATAATGACGGGTTGCTGCCAAGCTAGATAGTATCCTCGTCAATTATCAATACACATAGGTATCCTCTCTTTTTTTTTTTTCTTTCTGAGAATTATTTTTATTTCGACATGAACAGTATGTCTTTGTGGGTGAGTGTGTGTTAATGTTAATACCTCTTTCTCTTTTCTTTCCTTTTCATGCCAATTGAATATGTAATATTACGAATGATAATCATATTTTTTTTTAAGAGGAAATAGAGAAGACTACTTATCGGTGAGGGATGAAATGCTTTTTTTTTTTCTTTTTTTCTTTTTTATGTATGTTGATGAACGTCAGTAATTTTGTCACATGTGTATTTATGAAAGAAAGAAGAAATAAAATTTTTGTAATGAACAGAATGAAAAATATTACATTTAATTTTTATCGATTATTATTGTCTAATATCAAGTTTTATTTTATTTATTTTTTTGTATTTAATGACAACATATTACATTAAAACAATGAACATTTATAAGTGCTAAATTATATTAAAGTCGATAATTAAATTATGTATTCTGTTATTTTTTTTTTTGCTTCGTTTTCTTTTTTTTTTATTACTTGAGGGAAAACTCAGCAATTATATAACATATTGTAAACGAATTATTCGTTAGACAAGTAACACTAATCGATAGTTAGTTAAAAGTTTTATAACGATAAACATAAATAGTACGTATTTGACTATATCTTATGTATGATTAAAACTTAGACATCTCAAGGACAACTGTTAGTAGAAACTTTGTTTCTGATAAGAAAAAAGAAAATACGAAACAATCTGGCAAATGTCAAGCATAAATATGATAAATAACTTAACGGTTACACTAGAGATGACCTAGATGAAAACAATATTTGTTTATCGACAAAGTTTCTATATTAGTTGATAGATATAGAAACGATTAGGTCATTCATATTTAAAATAATCCATTCTAGATGATTAATTTTACATGGTTTGATGCAAAATAATGAAAAACATTTGTCATTTTTCTATTAATTGTCATTCCATTGTGTCTATAGAGAATTTCTCTAATAAAGAAATATATTGATATGTACTATACTTATACATAACTAACCACATAGATATTGTTGAAATATTATTGATTACTAGATCTTTCTCGAAATAATAAAATGGTATGAAGATTTTGATTAAATCACTCATATTTCTTATTCAATAAATATATACATAGTAAAGTTCTATTCATATAACTAATAAATTTTTCAGATGTCTTGAATTTGTATGAATCTAATCTGAAAGAATCTCTTTTTATTTTTCTCAGCGTTTACTTATTTCAACTATTTTTATCTTGAAACATCAATTATTATAAACAAAATTTCTATCATTTGTTTGATATTAATTTACTATCAATAACGAGTAAGTTGTTCGATATTTATTAAACATAACAAACTATACATCAGTTTTTTTTTGTTTTTTTACAAAATGAAATAGTAATAAAATATGATGAACTTCACCTAGGGATTTAAGATGTTTATCAAGTAATCAGATATACTAAGCTGATTATTTAAGAATTTTATCTATATCATTTCTTCGTGAATGACTACTACATAATTCTTATATTCATAGTAACAGATGAAGAACCGATCGTACAACTTGCTGTACGATAGAATTGTAAATATTGAAAGTAGCCTTTCAATAGAATTCAATAACTCTATCAATGATTATCCGTTAAAAATTAACAGATCAATCTACGACCATTGAATCGTATTTTATTAGAATTATCTATTAAGCGTGTCTTCATGATTGCGAACATTTTTTCTTAATAAGAGGAACAAAATGTTCGCACAGCAGAATCGGAGGGAGAGAAATAAAAATGACCGCAAAGTAGAGGCGGCGAGAGAGAGAGACAAAAATGTTCTCATTATGGAAAAGAATGAATATAGATATAGTAAGATGATCCGTGCAAATAGCTCGATTTAAGAATGTCAGCTGCTTCAAGCTAGTCTACTATTGAAAGTCACATGTCATCTAGGTCATTTTGTGAACGAAAATATTTAAAGGGATGTAGATGAAGCTGGATGAAATAGATAAAAATGCTCATCATGAAAAATGATAGCTTTTCTACAATTACCACACAACTTAGCAAGAATGGTATAATCTTCAAAAATTATCATTTTGGAATGAAACGAATAAATAAGAATGCAACTCAAGTATGGGCTCGTACACGTAAATTGTGCAACGCTTCAATCAATGTTCGTCAAGATTTAATTGTAAAAACTTGTCTCTCCCCTTCCCCGATTCTGTTTTGCAGATATTTTTCCTTAATTAGGCAAAAAAAAAATGTCCGCAATCAAGCTGTAGTTCTATGAAGAAGCCTGTACAAAATTAGGAGCATGTATTAATTTCAAATAAAACTAATACCAACACTTCTATTACAAATGATTTTTCTCGTGTATCACATGAGTCGAACGCTTAATGAAAGCTTCTCATCAAAATTAATTATTCCTTTTTTTTTTGTCTTCCAACGTGTATTGAATTTATTATTCTTCGTTAATTAAGTAGTCGCATGATCAAACCAGTAATAACACCTTCGTATTCACTGCAATTTTTTTTTTGTGACGAAAATAATCATATTAGTATATCTATGGAAGCTATTCAAATGATCAACCATTTTTAAAAGATAACAAGTCATTTGTGTCTTAATTAATGAATGTTTTTCAGAAAAATTTTACTCTAAAAATCGGATGATTTGGAATCTATGAAACTAACTCCAAGATAATGAATTAAAATATTCCATATGCTAGATGTGTCATTTTATTCTTCGAATGTATAAGTAACTCTAAATAATGTCTATGGGGGTTTTTTGGTTTTCTTGAATGAAATATTAATTTATTACAAAAAATTCTCTCTAATACTTCTATCACTGTAAAATTCGATTATGATATCAAATTTTATTTTAATGATATGTATCATATTGAACTCATGCTCAAATAAATCAATTAATCTGATCATTCTTCTAATTAATTGATTTAAATTGAATTTAACTTTTGTGTGGAATACACTCCAATAAGATTGAACTGAAATGAATTTGTTTGTTTTTTTTGTTCGTTGGTAACACGATGAACAAAACTTGCTCTATAATTTTTGTATTGATCATAAACTTATTTGACCTAAAAATGATCATTTTCGAGATAATTTAGATAAGAGAAAAAAAATCCCTGAAATTATTTTTGTTTGATCGAATATGAAAACTTTCCTAATGTCTTATAGTTTCTGCAATGATTATTCATACAAGAATTTATTTTATTAAATAGCAAAACAAAAGCAATCATAATCACTGTTTAAAATAATTAAATATATACATTAATTTTACGAAGAAGGAATTTCAAGTGTATGATAGTATGGTGTTAAAGAAGTATTTGAATAATCACGTTCTTGATGACAATAAACACATAAAACATTATTTGGATTTGTTGAAAAAGTTGTTGCTGATGTATATTTAGATTCAATATAACCACTCGTATGTTCAGTTGAAATTGTTTCATATGAACGACTACTACTTATTGATACATTATTTGATGGTTTTGATTCATTATCATAAAGTGAAGATCTTCGTCGACGATAGAATTTGATTATTATAAATAAGAGAATAATAACAATAAGAAAACTAATGCAGCTGATTATAATCAAGCGAAGATTAGTCGTTTGTCGATGTTGTTGTTGTCGAATTGACGAACATGTTAATCGAAATCGAATTTTTCTATCAATAACGTCTGATGCAAGCATTGGTGGTGGTGGAAGTGTAAAACGAGGTGGTGGTGGAAGATGAAACATTATTCAATATGTTTTAATTCTAAATATGATAGACTATATATATATATATATACGTACAGTGAATATATCCAGCTGGTACACTATCGAAAAAAACACAAGAGAGTAATCTGTTTATTCGATGTTTCTCATTGACTATAGTCCGTTAAATTGTTAGACTTGTCTGTTTATGAATGATATCGATATGTATATGTATAAAAATATTTCATTTTCGTTCGTAACTGATTATATACGCTACACAACAGCTTAAAATGATAAGGAAAAAATTAGTATTAACATATACAACTTTTAGATAATAAGTAGATATAGGTGAGAAAAAAGACGATCGATTGGAAACCATGTGCGAACAATTCTATGTCGTAATTCATATCATCATATTTAGAAATCGTTTTTTTTAAATATCTGATTACAAAATTCATTATAGTACATAAAAACATTTCATTTTTAAGTATGAAAACTTAGAAGTAAATCTCCTTTGATAATTCTCTCATGATCTCTTTTATTTACTAATATCAATGAAGAATAAATGATATTACATAGTCTATATACCTAAATGTTAGTTTCTTTATCGTAGAATTCAACGGTGTTTCTTTTTTTTTGGTACATCATGTCAATAAGTATTCTGAATGATACATGTTAAAATACTTGAACAATTACAAATAAAGAAAATTTTTTTACAAACATATCGGAATGCTTTGATGTTTAAATTGCTTTTATTCGTTAATTTGATTCGATCTGTCGGAAAGAAATAAACATGTTAATTGTTGTTAGTAAGATAAAACGACTATAGTTCATTTAGACATCGTTATAAAAGTTATATTTAATTGAAAATAAGATAACATTGTTGTTGTTTAAAATTAGAAACAATGATCATGTGTAATGTTTCAATAAATTATTTTTAATTATATAATTGAAAAAATGCGAATATTTCTATCAATCTAATTATCTTTTCTTTCTTTTTCTGTAATTTTTGAAAAGTTTAACATCTTTGATAAGTTGATACATAAACTCTTGCACAAATAGTTTAAAGTGTAGACAAATGTTACATTTGCTGCTACAGAAAACTAACAATTATATTGATGTTTCGGGAAGCGGATACACTTCCCGCGGAGGTGACTGTTGAATATAGATATTATTCTTTATTTCAAAAGAATTTATCTAATGATCAGTTGAAAGACAATTTCAATGTTTTGATCATTAGTGGACTAATTTCACTGAAGTTACAGTCGAAAATCGGTCTATCATCAAAAGAAAGAATGCAATTTTTTTTGATTCGTCAATTACAAATAACCAATAACTGTTCGTACAAATGAGTAACAGCTGATGCCCTTTTCTTTTTAAACACCGTTCTTCAATCGTTTTCTTTCTCTTATTATTATTTTCGTTAAAATAATTTAATCATGACGTGTAAGATCATAGATTTCTTTCATCATATATGTATTAATATCGAATAATATGAATATTATAAATTGTTTGTCAATATTTTCTTTTTTTCTTTTGAAATTTGCGACCTCTGCTATATAAATATTTTTGTTTATTACAAATGTCATATGAAAATTCAGATACTATGATTTTATATTTAAACGCCAAATATTTTAATTTATTCTTTTAATCTTATAGATTTTTGTTTCTTTTTTGTATAGCCGTAGTTTATTATCTTGTCACATTTATCAAGTTTCTTTTTTTGTTTTGTTCGTCGTGTTTTGTTGATTTATCTTTTGTCTTTCATCATTTGTACAAATAAAATATTTGATGACATCTGTACCAACCGAACTTTATAATCAGAGTAAGTCGTAAAAAACAAAAAAATAATTGAAGAAAATAAAATATAAAATTTGAATAATTTTTATTTCTCTTAGATTATAGTCAATTTTCATCAACACCAATGAAAAACCTTGATAATACAGAAGAAATTATTTCAAATAAATCTCAACGTGAATTGGGTATTATTGAAAAACTTTGTTCAACTTATGGTTTTGTCTATTGTTGTCATCGTGATGGTCGTTATTTTTTTCACTTTAGTGAATATAAAAATGATATACAACAAGCTAAAATAGGAGGTTAAAAGAAATAGTTTATTTTCATCGTAGAAATTCAATATTTAGTGCATTTTATTTTGAATAGATGTTGTTGAATTTGAAACAACAATTGATAAACGAAAACAAAAACCAGTTGCTATTAATATTATACCTGTTAGTTCGGAAATAATCGGTGAAAATCGTGTTGAAGGTACAATTGCAGTAGTTGCTCGACAACAATCACAAAATAATGGCGTAAATTTCATTGAATACACGTTTTTTTATTTCAATTTAAAAGATTTAATTGGCTTTTTTTTTTTAGTTTGATCAGTTAAGTTTTATGCCCGATGGCAAAGTTACGTATGTTAAAAAAGGTGAAACTTATTTTTTACCATATGGTATAGCAGATCTTCAAGATCCATCTATTTCAATTGAATTTGGAGATCAAGTTAGTTTATGAATTATTTTCAATAGTTTGTACTTTTGTTTTTTTTTTACTAATCAAGGTAACTTTTAATGTTGGTCAAGATCGTCGTACAAATCAATTTTTTGCAAGAAATATTGCATTAATTAAAAATGTAAATTCCCCAGTATCAACTGTAAAACGTTCTCGTGGTGTTATATCAACAATGAAAGATAGTTTTGGTTTTATTGAACGAGAAGATGCACTTAAAGAAATATTTTTTCATATAACTGAATTTGGACCTAATGTAGCAACAAATACAATTCAACCAGGTGTGGAAGTAGAATTTGATATTCAAGATAGACATGTAAGTTAAAAAAAAAGAAAGTTTTTTTTTTGTTTTTTGTACAATGATAATAATAGAAATTTTCTTGGAAATAGTAATAGTTTTTTGATCGATCGGTATTGTATTATAAGTATCCATATGTTTTGAAACTAAATTGAGTTAATTTTGTTTTGTATTAAAATATTTTTCATTTAAATATTTGTTGTACAGTAAAACTTAACAGGAAAAAAAAAGTAATTACAAATATTTGTTATTACTTAGGTTTTGTTTTTTTATTTTGCTAGAAAGTCATGCTTATAATGGATAGTATTTCCATAGATATTTCAAAGAAAGATATTTTCTAGGATTTATTGCAAAAAAAAACAAAGGTTTTTTTAAATATAGTGAGACAATATGCCTGTGTTTAAGCTTTATAATTAAAATTAAAAAAAAAGAATTTATATGTTTATTGCTTGAGTAATATCCAGTTACGTATTTGTATTAGAATCCTGCAAGCAGGTCGGGTACTCAACAATCAGCTCGACTTGGTACTTAGATTCATGTACAAATAGTTTGGATAATAGACATAAAAAAAAAATGCTTGATCTGGTCAGATTATGATCTTCTCTACTCGGTATTTACACAGACATTCTAATAACTAATGGTTGTGCTAATCTTGTCAATCTGTTTTGTATTTATAGATATAGAAATGAATAACAAGTCGATTATATCTTAACCGATTGGCATAGTTGAGAATGACTAATATAGTTAGAATAAGAGATGAGTTTTTGATGATAGATTGTATAAGGAAATGATTTAACATATGCAAAAAACTAAACTTAGTTAATAGAAGGTTGAATATGTATTTGCATGATAAGAAGAATTGATCATAATGGATATATGTCTACGTTAATTATGTTTAGTTCTAATATTGCATGTTTTCCTTTGAGTATCTATCGACAATACGTTGAAGTAATATTGAGAGAATTTTAAAACCGAAAAAGCAAAGAACAGAATTTCGATGTAAAATTTTGCTAATTGATAGATAGAATGATTTATAGAATATTCTGAAAGTTTTAGCCGAAAAGAATATTTCTTTGCCGTAATATCGGATTTTCAAGTAAACTCGATCTTTTTTCTATGCCTGTGGCAAACGACTATTTTTTCAGGAAATTCTATATCTTAACGAAGTAATGTTCTTTTCGACTGAAATTTTCTACGGATCATATGACCTATTTATGGACAAAATTTCACGTCAAAATTACTATTTTTTTAAATTTTTCGGTATAAAATTAAAGCTAGGTCGAAAATTCAGTAAAACAATCATAACGCGACCTCAAATGGTAGCTATCAGTTCAGATGGTTACTTCGTCAGTATCAAATAGTGCCAGCTGTATGTCGCCTACAGCCAGTTAAGTCTGAGTATGAAAAATTGTACTACGATAGGACACTAATTCGTATATTTTACAACATAAATCCAACTTAGACAAATTTCAATTGAGAGTTTGCTTTGTTTTTGTAAAAAATATTTGATTGATTTGTTTGTTTTATTTTAGAATAAAGAAGTGGCTATAAACATAGTTATATTACCAAAAGGTACAGTGCAGTTTGATGAAATAGATAAAATACTATATATTGGTCGAATCTTACAACCATTACAAATCAAACCAAAAAAATCAAATGAAATATTAACTGGCCGTTTACTTTATGATACATTAGACAAGTAAATTTTCTTTTTTGTTTTTCTATAAAATGCATAACTTTTAATTAAATAGTAAAATGTCTGAATTATCATTTGGTGAACGAGATCGTTGTGGTTTATATACATTACTTGAAAATGATATTGTTCAATTTGTTATTGCTAAAGATAAACGTGATGGTATGATGCGTGCTACACAAATATCTTTACTTGATCAAAGTTTTCTTAAATCAAAAGAACAACGAGAAATGGTAAATTTTTTTTTCAAAAAAAAAAAAGAAAAAAATACAATCTATTTGTTTTTTTCTTTCAAAATAGGGTATTGTTATTAAATTAGATAGTACAACAGGTGGTCAGATTAAATGTTTATCATCAGATCAAATAATTCCATTTCGATTTACTGAAGTAATGAAAGATAATTTTCAAATAAGTGAAGGTGATCTATTAGAATTTTCATTAGCTATTAGTGCAAATAATGGGGTTTGTTTTGATAAATATCTTTTTAAAAAGAAAATTGTTTTTTCTTTTTTTGTTCGTAATTAGGATTTACCACATGCAATACGAATTAAATTATTACCAAAAGATAATTTATTAACTATGATAAATGGTCGTGAATTACGATTAACAGGTATTATTGAACGTGATCCACAAGATGGACGAACCGGTTAGTATATTTATATTATGAAATAAAATAAATTATTAAATTTAATATTTAGAACGAAATAATCGTGGAAATGATGTACAATCTACAAATGAAAATAAAGTACAACAAACACATAGTAATGATTCAATATCAAATTCAACAAATCGTCAACAAGATTTCGGTATTATTCGATATATATGTGATGGAATAGAATCTACAATTCAATTTTTATCGACAAATATAAGTTATACATCAACATTATATTGTGGTGATAAAGTATGAAGAATTATACAAAATTTTTTGGAAAATTATTGCTATGAATTTTTTTTAGGTTGAATTTACATTGGCAACAGGTAGTAAATTAGCAACAAATGTAACATTAATTGAACGAAATCGTATTCATGGTTGGATTGCAATTATTCGTGAAGGAAAAGGTTTTATTGAACAAAATAATAATACAACGAATAATATTGAACCAGTTGCATTTACAACTAATTCATTTACAAATGATACTACACTAATCGATTTAGGTGATGAAGTTGAGTTTAGTTTAAGAAAAATTTCTGGCCGTTTAACAGCTGAAAATATTGTTAAAGTACCAACAACTATTCATAATTTCTATGTACGTTTCTTTTTTCTAAAATCTTAATGAAAATTTTTTGTCAATTTATTTTAGTCAGTACTTCCAACAATTCATCGTGGTCGTGTTGTATCACCTGTACGAATGATAACAAATGATGAATGTGAAATACTTGGTCGAATTCAAAAATTAAATGATGATGGTATTCCATGTGAATGTTATACATATAGTATAACAGGTGTTAAAAATAAACGAGTTATTTTATTACCAAATGATTCAGTAACATTTTCTGTTGCTGTTGGACTTGATTATTCAACACGTGCTGTGAATATTGTTTTAGACAATGAAATACGTAAAGGAAAAATTGATACAGTTAAAGGACAGGTTAATAGATATATATATATTCGAATTTGATCATTATAGAAAAAAAATGATTTGTTTTTAGTTTGGTTTTATTGATTTTGCATGTGAAGAAAATAAAAAAATATTTTTTCATAATTCAGAAATTGATGGTGGTTTTGAATTACGACCCGGTGATGAAGTTGAATTTTATGCTCAATATAATTTAAAAAGTGGTAAGCCATGTGCAAGTAAATTACGTCGAGTTAAGTAAGTTTATATATATATACATTCATAAAAAAAAACAAAAAAGAATAATATGTCCAATATAAAACAAAGTTTTCGAATGAATAATCATATAGTTTGATAGTACTTGGAATTCTCTATCTTGTCTGTGTTTTCCCTAATCATTATTTTCTGGCAAATATATATCATATCTTTTTTATTGTATCTGCATTCTCATATTCTTATGAATTCTGTTTTATATGTCTTTAATTATGTGTTTTCTTTTCTCAGATAATGGTTATATAATCTCACAGTCCGTAGGAATGAGATTATAATTGAATGGTAGATAATTAATCCTACAAGTTATGTGATTACGAAATAAGAGAAAAAAAAAGCTGTTAGCACAATGCCTGTGGGATTAAAATATGAAACACGATGTAACTGTTGTTGTTAATAAGAGGAAAATTGCTTTATTGTATCTATTTTCGGACATGTTTCCTCATTATCTTTCTATTTAATCCTCCGGAAATGTAAGAAGGCAGTAGCAGCTTATATATTAGAATGAGACGTCATTGATATACTGTCTTTGATCATATAGTAAAAACAACTGTCACAAAATGTGACAAAGAAGGAGTTGAATCAAATTTTTACTCGTTAACTTTAATATTTCTTTTAAATTATGTTTCACAAAATGTATTGCTGATACTGAATGAGAATACAATAAAAAAAAAAAGATTCGATTTGTCTGCTAGCAAATAATGGTTAATTGAGGCTGGTAAGATAGAGAATTTCAATTGTTATCAAACTATATAATTGTTCATTCGAAAACTTAGTTTTATATTGGAGATACATATATGTTTCGTTTACAGTAATCTTCAACGACCTGATCGATTAATTACAAAACTTAAATCAATTAATCTTGATGAAACTAAACGTCAAAAATTAATTATTGTTCGACAGCCACGTAATGCTGATGAAAAATCAAAAGGATTTACAAGTATTCGTATTGAACGTGCACCTGGAGTATTAATAAAAAGTCAACAATAAAAAACATTTATATACACCTATATATATATATATATATATATATATGTATTTTATAACAAGTGAATCTCAGTTTTCGATGACATAAGCAATAGATAATATTATCAATCACCTATATCGTTTTAGTTATGTTCTATTGTAAAGTTAATTTTTTCTTTTCTTGTTCTGGTCAACCAATCTTATGTTGAGACTGTGTGCCATCATGTCCTTATTCTTATAAGTAATCTATGTATGTGTGTCGTTCTGTGTTTATTCATTTTAAAAAAATGTCTTCGCTCTCTCCCTATACATGTATGTATTTGAAGAAAACAAAAAAAACGATGTGGAACTGTGAGATTAAACATTACTCTTTTTTTTTTCGTGAAGAAAAAGAAAAATATCAATACAAAAAAAAAAAAGAATTTGACCTTTCTAGAGACAAACAATTATATATATACAGCTATATGTGGACATCTTTAATTCCTCGACGTATCATTGGTAACAATTATATTTGTAGATTGAGAATGGCATCAACATCATCAACTGGAACAATAAAACCAAAACTTTATTTATTACAATATGATTATGTAGCCAATGTAATTGAAAAACGAAAACCATATCGTGAAGCTCATTTAGCTCATATGGGTAAACAAGTTGAAAAAGGAAATGTTGTTTTAGGTGGTGCTTTTGATAATCCACCAGCAGGAGGTTTAATTATTTTACGTAATTTATCAATAGATGATGTAGAACAAATTGCACAACAAGATCCTTATGTTACAAATGGTATTGTAACAAAATATACAATTAAACCATATATGGCAGTCGTTGGTGATACTTTATTAAGCAATGATCTTATCAAAATTTAATATAATGAAGTCATCATATTCAAAAAAAAAAGCGAATAAACAAACGAATAAAATGACTCAGACGTCGAAAAAATAAAAAGAAGAGATTGAAAGACATCAAAACTACACAATAGAACAGAATCACGAATATTTTGTAATTTTCTTTTTCCCCTATACAAATAAATTTATTCCACTGAAGTAGACGAAATAGATAAATCAGTTACACCAAGTTTTAATGTTATTGGCATAATACATTGTTCAGTTTGAACAACAGTATGAAATAAACAACAAATTGAATAAAAATGTAGATAAACAGCAGTAATAACTGCAATATGTAAAATTTGATGACTCTGTCCAACAATATCAAAACGACCTTTAATAAGTAAAAACAAAATGTTTGATTAATATATATATATTCTTTTTATAATTAATTACCCGGAAAAAACCGTTCTGGTACTCGAACAGCATAAATAACACCACCAGCAATATAGGTTACAGCCATAATACAAAGATATAAAAATCCCATTTGAAACATACGTGGAAAACCGTGAAGAATACATCCATGAGCTGCAGGAGCGGCACCTAAATAGAAAGGCAACAATAATAATAATAAAAAACAAAGAAATTTAATTTCTTCATACCATAAAGACCTAAAGCAATAAATAAAAGAGCTTTAAATGGACGACATCGTGGTCTTGCACATGCCGCACTACTTGTACCAATTATTGAAGCAATAGAAAGTGCAAGAAGAACACCAATATATATTATTTTAAGTTTCAAATGACAATAAAATAAATAATGAATTACTGGAATCATTGAACCAAATATTAAAATACTAATGCCTAAAGAAAATAATTAAATATTATTAAACTTTTAATAATTAATTTATTATATAAAAAAAGAAATTTTTATATAAAGAATATACAATATAAAAAAAAACTGATTTTATTTCTTAAGAATAATCAATCATTCGTTTTCTGTTCTCTTTCAAAACATTGAATAAATATTTAAAGATTCTATTCTTAGATGAATGACAACAACTTTTTCTTTTTTTGATTCTTTAGAAATTTGTATAATCAATCTTTTTTAATATTATTTTTAATATTTGCTCAAATAAAAGTAGTATAATTGTAATAATATGACTAGAAATAAAAGATATATCATTTATTAAATATTTATAAAGAATACTTGACGTAATACAAATGAATTTTATTTTTGTACTCCTAAAATTCTTTGTTTCTTACCCATATAATCAAGTTTAGAAACAATAACCATTACACGTGCTGAATAATTAATAAATATATGAAGTAAAGTAGAAAATGTTAAACATAATATAGCTGATATAAAAAAAACACTAAATGATATATAATCACTTAAATCCATTTGTCGATGATTATCAATAAGAAAAAGTATAAATGTAACAGCAACACATAATGCACCTATTAAATGTGTCCAAATATTAACTGTTTCGCTATGTATTGATGCTACAGATATAAGACATTCCCGAACAGAATTAGCTGGTGGACGATGTTTTTGTAAGAGAAAATGATTATCACCAAGCCATTCTATATTAATAAAAGAAAAACAAACAAAAAGAAAAAGAAAAAGAATTTTAGATAATTTAAATACATTATTTCTAATTAAATATTTCAATGACGTCAATGCTATTCTTTAAAAACAAAAAAGATATTTTCTTAGTACATAACTAATGTGTCAAATTTTTTTGGCATTAAACATCAATAAACAAAGAAAAGATCATGACATTCATCTTTGTTTTTTTTTTGAAAATATGACCTTGAGATATTATTTTTAATGTATAACCTTTATATTAAACTTTGAATTTACATATTCTAATAAAGTATCAACTAACCTGGTAAACCCCAATGTGCAATATATCGTCGACGTAGAACATTATCAAGTGTTTGTTCGTTTTCATGTAGTGTTCTTAATGGTTGACATTCATACTTATCCAGTTGTTCAATATCATAATGAACAGAACGTTTTATTTGTGAAGGATTTTTTAAAAAAGAAAAATCTTGATTTGGGGGTGTCATTGCTGTTGTATGACGAATATCACGATGATTAATATCATTTTCATTGTCACTTTCATTTTCCCGTACAATTTCATCTTCAACTACTTGAATTTTTTCAATCGGTATTGGCATCTCTAGTTTTTATGTTTTTATATATTTATCTGACAAGTAGTGAATGAGATGTAAATGTAGACAACTAAAAATGTTCTTCGTCTGTCAATAAAAACAAGAAAAAGAAAGTTTGTGTCAGCTGAAATAGATTTATTCATTGGTAGTATAGTAAAACCAATCAAATGCTTTGAAGTAAATATGATAGAGTTCGATCTGCTAGGGAACAAGAGGGTTTACTTGACGACGAAAATGATTTTTCAATAATATTATTTGCAGTAATTTCTAGTTAAATGAACTTGTTGTGTTTTGTTTATTTTTTTTTAGTGAAATTTGAAAAATGGACTTTTTTATTTTTGTTTGTAATGAATTAAAAATTATTTTTTTCGTCTTTTTTTTTTGTTATCATCACATAATTAACAGTCATAGATAAGATAATATAGACTTGGATACTTTCTATTAGTTAGTTTTATCTGATATAAACATAAAGGCATAAAAAATTCTAGAAATCATTTATGTGCGTATTTAAAAAGCTTTGTATGATTATTATTGCTAGACATTGTTTGATGTGTTTTTGGAGATTTTCAAAAAAAAACAAACTTTGTTCGAGGTTTTTTTCTTTTTCAATTAATTTACACTTTTTTTTTCGATATTGTTTGAATAATGTTTATGAACAAACGATGTTTACTTTTACTGAATACATGTTTTATGACATAATTTTTTTTTGTAATGAAAAAACCAAGAAAAAAAATAGAGACAAGTTGAGTCATGTTCTCTGAATATAAATCACTTCATGAGATTATGTTATTTGATCTATGTATTGATTTTTCTTTTGTTGTTGTTGTTGTATATTCTAGACGAAGAAGAAAAAAAAAAAGAAAATGAAGGCTATTGTAGATGTGTACAAAAGAAAAAGAATATAAACTATTTGTTTTTATCCATTATTCATTAGGATGTGTTTAGAAAGGAAGACAAATGCATAATGCTATTCTACTACTGGTACTCAGACTTTGTCTTAAGGTCTCTTAATCTTATTGACGCCTGGAAAGAAAAAAGTAAGTATCATTCTTTGTCAATGTTTGGCGTCATTTTTTGTACCATACCATATTGTTGTTGTTAGAGTAATGTAAGCTCTTGATTATTTATCTTCTAGATTTTCTATGTAGATTATTATGATTATTACTCTCATCCCGTTGTCGTAGTATATCTAACGTTATATTATCTGTCTCTTTTTATGAATATCAACGATCTGTTTGTCTACGAATTACTGTCATCATTTTCGAAGCATTCTTAATGCCTCTTATCAAGTAAGTTATATTGGTTTAGTTTTAGTTTTTTTATTTTGTTGGTTACATTACTCATATCAAAGTATTTAAAATATGTCTGTAATAAAACAATTAAATAAGTAAATTTTCAAAATAATATATGAATTCATTTTCGAAAAGATTTTGTTGTTCATGAATAACAACAATGATATAACTCATCAATCAATTGATCTTAAATATCTTTTATATGAAAAATCAAAATCGTTAGAAAAATAGTTTTTTTTTCGAGAGAGATTGGTTTCATTTTAAAATTATATTGAATTGTTGATGATTGTGTTTGATTCATTAGTAATATTTCTATAGCTCGACGTAATATATCGAGTAAATAAAATGCAGATGTTATTTGTAAAATATTAATAGAAATAAAAACATAGGTTAACGTTCGCATGATTTTATCATTAATAACATATAACAAACAAAAATATACAACTAAAATAAGCACATATATGTTTATTTTTTATTTCAATAGAATTGATTCATGGTTTACACGTATTGGTCAAGTATTAGCACGTGATAAAACATCAACATCGGATAATAAAGAAGATATTCGTTATGCTGTTCGAAAAATTAATCAATATTTTTATGCAGGTAATTTTTATTTATAAAAAACAAAAAATATTAACATAAATTATGCTTTTTTGATTATTTTAAGAAAAACCAACTGCAGATGTAATCGAAAAATATACTAATATTATTGTTGATCTTTTACTTTCAACGTCTAATGGTCCAGATGATTTTGAATTTCTTAGTCAAATACTTAATATCATACGAGAAATACTTGATTGTGATAAGAGTATGTATGATGGATAAATATTCAATCAAAATATTCTACATTTTTAGCAATATACAGAAAGAAAGATAAAGGCATTAACGTTGACATTAATAAATGATCTTGATTACATCAAGAGCTCAAACATTGGAATTCTTTTTTTTTTGTTTTGGTAAAACAAATAACCGGAAACTAGTCGATTCACAGTCAAATAGCGTTCGTCATATTATTTCCTATTTTGTATTAACATTTACTAAGTAAAAAGAAAATATTTTTATGATAAACAAACTTTTTCTTTGATTTTAATGAATCAATCGATTTTAAACTAGAAAAATTTTCATATTGAAAAAATTTCAAAAAATAAAAATAAAAGATTATTCTTGAAATATATTTCGAATGAAAAATTTCTGTCGTTCAATACTTTGTCTTAATCAAGAATTTATTAAAACTTTAAGAATAGATAACACTATATGCTACAGATGATTGTTCCATTAGTTAACAAGAAATACGATAAAGATAAGAATAAATATATATATACATATGTACTAGAAGTACTCTAATCATTTAGTAAACAAAAACCTGTCAAGGATACATACATTATTCTTATCTATTGTGACTGATACGATTATTGTCAGCCAATATACACTAGAACTAAGATTGACAATTCAGTTTGTTGTTACTGTAGAAATTGATGATAATGTTTTTGTTTTGTTTGTTTTGACAGAATCATCTCGACCAATGGTAAAAGCTTTAATAAAAAATGATATATGTAGTTTTTTATTAAACACTCTTCGCACTGTATCCGAAGATCGTGGTTTGGGTCAAGATGTTTCACTTCAAATTCATCAAATTTTAGCAATTATTGGTCGTCATGGTTTGTAAATTCTTGATCAAAATCATTTCTTTTAATCTATTCTTAATAGATAAACGTCTTGCTTTAAAAGCTCGTCTATTTAAAACAATATCATGTACAATTGGATTATTACGTATATATAGTTATAATGCAAAAATTTGTCCGGTTCTTTTAACTTTGCTAAAAATCTATGCAAAAAACGGTAAATTTTTCTTTTAATCAGAAATAAAAAAAAAAGTAATTGATTAAACACTTCATTTGAATAGCAATAACTGCTTCTTCGATATGTCGAGCATCTGGTTTACAACCTTTACTTCGTCTAGCATTAACACTTGATCGACGGCATGCTAAATTACAAAAATTATCTATTACTGTTGTTCGACACCTTACTCAAACTAGTAAGTTTAAATGTAAATAAACAATTCAAAAAAACAAAAGTTATATTTTATTTGTTTTCTTTTTTTTTTTTAAAGAAAAATTAGCTGCACGTGCAACATCAACAACAATTGTTCGTGATATATTAGCTGTAGTTTTTCTCATGGATAAATCCCAAGGACAAAATCGTTTACGAACAATTAAAATAAAAGAAGGCCTTCTTAAAGTGCTCTTAAATTTAGTTAAATCTAGTATGTTAAATTTGAATAAGATCTTTTGTTTTTTTTTAATTTTTCTACGATAATCATTTAAAAAAAAAATAATATTCAGAAGCTGGTCGTGTTCAATTTTTGGAAGCTAATGGTTTTTATTTATTATATGAGTTAGCAATGAATGTTTTACCAAATGATAATTTTTGTACATTTCTTGATCTTTCTTGTCAAGTTATGCTTCATTGTTGTCCAAAACAACAATTACCAATTGATACAATATTTAGTCCAGTAAGATATGTTTTACCACAAGGTTATGATTATATTGTTTCGAATGAATTACTGAGTGCTGGTATGAATAGATTTTCTTTTTTTTTTTCAATTTATAATTTTGAAATAAAATTGTTTAGATCCTCAAATAATAAAAGATCTTGATGATATGCGTGAAAAATGTAAATCAGCTGTACCATCAAATGAACGAAATTCTAATAGTGAACAACGTATTCGACCAAAATCATCAATGGGTTCATCAACAACAAGAGCATCATCAGCATCAAAATCTACAACAACGACAACATGTCGACCAAAATCTTCGAAAGGAACAAAATTAGATAAGAAAAAAGTTGAACAAAAAACATTATCAAAAAAAAAATCGAATACAAATGGAAATAAATATCGGCAAGTGTCAGGGTTAGATACTAATGGTCTTGATGATGTAGAAGAAACTGGTATTCGTCTTGTTGAAGATGAAGAACTTGATGATGAAGGTAAGAATTATAATTTATCTCCGAATTACAGACTGTCATCAAGGCAAGGCTAAAAAAGAGATAAGATATTAGACTAAAAAAGAGACAAGATATTAGACTAAAAAAGCATTAGTTCTTCATCATGAATAAATTAAAATGACACTATTTTTACTCGATTATAATCTGATTTTTATACATGGATAATATTTTTTTGAAAGGACATAACAAAAGATAAATTTTTTCGTTAGATTACCAACTCACTCTATGATCAACCGAAGTTTACATGCCCTCCGATACTCTCTGTTTCGAATATCACATTATGCATTCTTGTTTTCTCTTGTTTTGATTGAGTCAAATTATCTTGAGACTTATATAAGATCAGTTAATTTCATTTTGGGAAAATCTTAATAATTCGAAAAGATAAATACGTGAAATATACTATATAACTTTATGTGCGTTTCGAATTGCTAATTTCTATCTCGTATTCAATCATTTATGAGAATGAAACAATTTTTTTTTTGATTTTGTTTTCTTTGATAGATAGTTCGAAATCAGATGATGATGACGAAGAAGAAGATGATGATGAGGAAGATGAAGGTTCTAACAAAGAAAATCTATCGAATTCTATTCCTGCACCGAATGGTGAAGAACCAATAGTAAGCATTTTATGATCATGTCGATAATGTTCTTTTTTTTTGTATTTTACTTCTTTTTAGCGTGATTCAATTGATTTATCAAGAGCTTATGAACAATTTTTTGATGAAACAATTGATCCAATTTATATGGTATACTGATAATAGCTTTCTTTTCATATTGTTTTTTTTTATATGATTTCTTATAGCTTCGTTTGAAGACGGCACAAACTATTATTGATCCACACACAGACAGTTTATTATCAAGATTATTTCGAAATATGTTACCAGCATCATTGACACCATTAACAACACAATCAAAGTTTTCTCATTGGCGCATGTCATCAGACTTATATTTTCAAACTTATTCAACGCTTGCTAAATCTACTAGAAGTGCCTATCAGTATAAAATACAAATAGATCTCAAGAAATTTTTAAAAAAAACCATGAATAATATCTTTTTTTTTTAGATTTACAAAACTTGCCTATCCAGATGCTTTTAATGCTTTATGTTATCCAAGATATGAACCAATGCAAAAATCTGATGAACGAAGTAATCGGTAAGATTCTATGAAATTACTTTTTTTTTTATCATATTGAATGTTGTTTTCTATTTCTATAGAACAACATTACTTGGTGATATTCGTCGAATTCTTTATCCACCATCGATTTATAATCGAACTATATATGATTTTGATGCAATTGTTGATCATTCAACAAAAACTACATTAGATAATGATGATGAACAAAGGTAGAAATATAAATAAAAGTTTATCATATAATTAAAACAATTTGAGTAAAATAGATATATCTAAATCAATATTGTTTGACTAAAATGAAATACATCAAAAATAAAAAGAATTTTTTTTTTCGTGTTATTCTTTTTTTCTAGTAGTTCATTCTGTTAAATCTATAAAATCAAAATTTAGTGATTGATTTTTATTCAGCAAAAAATAACATTGTAAAAGCTTCATGAGAATTTACCAAAAGAATAATGGTGCATATCCTGTATTGCTTTCTTGTCAATCTTTGAGCATTTTACTGGCAAGTGAGGTTTTCTAATTGTTTAAGAGCTTTTGACTTCATGTTTTGACTATCAGTAGGTTTCAATGAGATTAGGAAAACCACAAAAGCGTTTATGCCCATGACTTTTTCCTCTCAAGATATGATCAGATGCGTTTTCAAAAAAAAAAAGAAGCTTTTTATGATTGTTTTTGAAAAGATCGTTTGTCTGTAAGCCTAACTATTTCGAATATTAAACATAACTATTCAAGAAACTCGATTATGGTCACTAAGATATTTAAAATTCAAATATCGACTAAACTTACTTAAGAAGTACTGAAAATTTACTAGTAAATTATCTGATCTTAAACACTTTTCTTTTATGTATGAGAAACAAAAAAAAATGATGTAATATGTAAGTTAAGCTACAAGTGTTGAAAGAAAATCGAAATGACATAATCAAAAGATGAAGTCAAAAGCTCTTCAACAGTTGAGGTGCTTCTCTCATAAGTTCTTGACCTAGTGTAGAATATATCGTAAAAAGTCCGATGTTGCCACTGCCATCTAAAATTTTGACTATAAAGAGGTCTCATGATCTTTATTATATGCCAAAAGTTTTAGCTAGAACGAATGGAATGTTTTGTTCTTGAAATAAAAGATTTACGAGAAAACCAAATATTTTCTAAACTATGCGCATTGACTAAGAATCTGTCATCTCAGAAAGAAAACATCAATGCATGATAAATATCATAAGAACTCTTTATAGCCAAAATTTCAAGTTGCAATGGCAATATCGAACTCTTTATGATATGTTAGGACAGAAACTTAGTAAAGTGTTCATCAATCGAGAAGAAAGCAATATGGCGAAACTTACTATTATAGATTTAGCTTAGTCCCAGTAAACTTCATTTAATGATACAAGTCTCGTTCCAAACGCTATTTTTTATCACTTTGAGAGATTTTCTCGTCAGTACTATTAATAAATTTTTTTTGCAGATGTCACAGGCGATCAAATACAGATCATCTTCTATTTGATTCTCGATTTGAATGTAGCAATTTAAGAAAAGCAATTCAAGTAAAAAGAAAAATAAAAGAACTGCTTTTCTTCAAATTTTTTTTTGTTCTCTTATTTATTTCTTCATAATAGATTACCGAAGAGGAATACGATCTTATCCTTCGACCTGATATAAATACATTTCGTTATCATCAATGGTTCTATTTTGAAGTATCAAATATGCGTAATGATATAACATATCGTTTTAATATAATTAATTTTGAAAAAATCAATAGTCAATTTAATGTTGGTATGCAACCAGTTATGTTTAGTGTGTGTGATGCACTTAATGGTAAACCGTATTGGCGTCGGACAGGTGAAAAAATTTCTTATTATAAAAATACATATGGTAAAAAGAAGAAAATCTATTATACATTAACATTTAATATACGATTTACATATGCTAATGATATTTGTTATATAGCTTATCATTATCCATATACATATACAACATTAAGGGTAAATCAATCAACCGAATAAGTTTTAAAGTTTTTGTTTTTGTTTAAAACTTAGACGGATTTAATTAATTGGTCAAATACATATGATCGAACAAGTATTTATTTTCGTCAACAAGTACTTTGTAAAACATTATCTGGAAATGATTGTCCTTTATTAACAATAACTAGTTTTTATAATCAAAATGATTTATATCGAAATGAAAAACAAACAATTCCATTACGTAAATAATTAATTGAAAATTTCGTAGAATAAAAATCATATTTATATATCAATTTTATAATTTAAGATGAAAGATCATATGTTATATTAACAGCACGTGTTCATCCAGGTGAATCAAATGCATCATGGATTATGAAAGGAATTATTGATTATTTATTAAGTGATGAACCAACAGCACGAATTTTACGAGATCGATTTATTTTTAAAGTAAAATTTTATTAATAAATATGTATAATAGAAATAAATGTTTGCATATTTAGATCATTCCAATGCTTAATCCAGATGGTGTTATTAATGGATGGTGAGTTTTGATAAATTGTGTCAATTGTATAAAAAAAAACATCAATCCAATGTAAAAGTGTTAATATTTTCTACGAGTTTTTTTTATTAATAATTTTACTATAAATCTGAGTATCAAATATGATGAATGAGAACGACAAAAAAAAACAGAAACAGATCCTTCAGAATAATAATCTTCTTCTAGTACAGTTAGAATGTTTTCTATGCTATCGAAGATTTTGAATAATTTCAATAACTTCTTGTTTATGGATCACGGTTTTTTGTATGTTGGAACTGTGATCATATTTTTCTGAAATGTTAACCCACAGCAAAGTATTTACTAATAATAACTTGAGAAACAAATTCATAGACTCTTTTAAAATTGTTGTAGTTTCATTAAAATCTAACTATGTCAATTGTCAATATGATAATGTAACTTGTAGTTTGGTTCTTTTGTTAATTTTGTTTACTTTAACAAAAAACAAAAATTTCATTTCGTTTGTTTTAGTCAACGTTGTTCATTAGCTACCAAAGATCTCAATCGTCAATGGTCATCTCCTAATTCTATACTATTCCCAACAATTTATCATACTAAGGGTTTAATAGCCTATTTATCTATGTGCTGTTCTCGACCGATAACAGTATAATATTAAAAAAACTTAATTCAACTTATTTATTTTATTTTAAATGTTCATTTTCATTTTTAGCTTTTTTGTGATTTTCATGGACATTCACGACAGAAAAATTTTTTCTTCTATGGTAATGATCCTCGTGTTCATTTTCTTGGTCCAGCTTATGGACGTTCAACGATGACAAAATATTTTCCAAAACTATTTACGGATATACAAGGTTTTGCATTACAAAGTTGTTTATTTACAATGCGAAAACAAAAAGAAGGCTGTGCTCGTATTGTTGTTTGGGATGAATTTAAAATTGATTTTGCTTATACAATGGAAGCAACGTATAGTGGTTTTGATATTGGATTATATAAAGTTTGTATTTTAATGAAAACGACTTTTTATTTTTTCCAAAAATTAAATCAAAAATAAAAATATGATTTTAGGGTTTACAAGTACAAATGTCAATATTACAAATGATTGGTCATGATTTTTGTAGAGTTTTAATTAAACTTGTTGATCAAGAATTAAAAACAGCAGAAAGTGTTATTCCGATTGAAGAGTTATTTGTTACAAATGAAAATTATCTACAAGAAAAATGGTTAGATATTATAAATTTATTCATATAAATATGTTTGATTTTTTTTTCTTGTTTTCTTTTTATTAGTACGTCTAATGGTGAAGAAAAAAGGCGTAGTTCTTCAACAGATTCTTCCTCGTCATCATCGTCATCAAGTAGTTCATTATTGTCAACGGATGGAGGTGTTCAATAAAAAAAATAACAATAAAGTGCCTGCTATTTGTCATTTTGATCTTTTTTTTGCGCTCAATTGTGCTATAAGAAAACTGTTTAGTCATGCTTGTGCTTTGTTTCATTTGCATTTAGCAAACCAAAGACTAAACGAACATGAACTATTTTCCAGATATCGCCAAACAATACCTAATAAAATTAAATGATAACAAATTTGAAACGCACATGACTTTAACTGAAGGTTTGTACATAAAATCTAGGCAATCCAATGGCGAGAGATAGAATTGTCATGGAGTCTTACTTGAAAAATTACTCAAAGTTTTATTTCCATATTTTATAACTACTTAATCGAGTCATATATTACTGAAATAAATTTTCCACCATATTATAAAACTAATAAATATACAAGTAAGAGCTTTTCCAGAGAAAAAAATGCTCGAATCAAAATATTCATCGAGTTTACAAAAAAAATTCCTTGAACTAAGATATTTTTATTTGGAAGGATATTGATGTGTTAAGGCTTCCTCTCCAGTCAAAAATTCCAAATTTTGCCTAGACGGTTGTAACCCTCTTCGCCGAAAAGCATTTTCTTGAAAGACTTGTAGGACGCTCTAGGCTGTTGCGAGCCCTTTAATTCTTATATAGACTTTTTCAGCATGAAGAAATCAACTCATTTTGCCCTCACCCTCACCTTTGGAACGCCCTCCGTGGCCAAAAAGTACTTTCGACGAAGCATGTTTCGGCGAAGAGCAACACATGGCTAGTAGAATGCACAATAAGTATTACTACAAACAAGCGTCTTTTGAATGAGCTTGATTTCACATGATGAAACAAGCTTTTTATTCTGCTTCAAATCTTTGTCGACTCCATACAATCAAGTAGAACGACGCGATAAGATTCATCGTGGATGTTGAATAGCAGATTGATGAGTTTGATTTCAGACAAATGAACTCTGCGTATAACTGAACACATGAATAAGTAAGATTATCATTGAAAGTACTTATACCATATAATTGTGGTTTGAATCCGAGATGCCACCAGTCTGGTGTTTTTCACTCAGTGAGTTATAATGCACATCTGACGCATAGTCGGATGGATGGGTAAAGATAGAGCATTCCTTAGGTATTAGATTCATGGATTCATAGATTAGATCGCATCGATTTCAAACCAACCTATGGATTCGTACAAGGTGGTAAATTTGATGAGAACAATGCACTCAACTGCATGGATACATTTGATATTAGTCTCGATTGGACTTGCAAAACAATAAATTATACAGAAACAGTTGAATATTCAGTCGAGGGTTAAGCAAGTTGTAATGACGAGCATTATTCGTTCTTTAACAAAATGTATACATATATATTTCAGTGATCATGATGACATAAATCTGTGTGTTTTTTATTTTACCAATTGTTAAGTCACATACAAGAAGAAATATATATATATATAAGACAAGAAAGTGATGATTCTTCATGCTGTTATATGCGCACATACAGAGATTTCAGAACCGGGAATGAGAAAAAAAAAAGAAAGAAAGATGTAATAGATAAAAGAGCAAGAGACTCTATCAGAAAACCAAAAAAAAGTCAGATTATCACAGTTAACATTAAGAAAAAAGAAAATATTTGCCTAAAAATGATTCACGAAAGATTATACGGTGCATGAAAATATTTATTCAAGCTACATAAACATATTCTGATATATTTGTTTCTGATCTTGCCATATATCGATGATCAATTAACCATTCAATCATTTCTTTAATTAATTTTTTTGATGGTACAAACATATTTTTAAGTATTTCAATTAATTCTGTTTGTAATTGAGCATTATTCATACGTTGTCGTGTTTTCATTATTTTAACAATAGCTTCTTTTGTCCGTTCACCACGTAAAAACATAATTTCTTCATTTTCTTCTTCACGTCCTTTTTCTGTATTTAATTGAAGACGTTGTATCATATTAATATGACCACGTGTTTGTATTTTACCAGCACGTATTATTGTAAAATCATAATTTATCCAAAATAAACTTATTTCATTAAGATCTTGATATGATTCAACATGCGGTTCATAACATATTAATTGTTGTTTTAATTTTGCAAATGATATTAATGACCATAGAGTTTTTTTTAATTCAATTTCTGGTATATTCGTTGCTAATTTAAGTTCACTAAATGTTAATTTATTTGTTGGTCGATGATTCCATGAAAAAAGTACCGATGCTTGTAATGTTGATACATCTAAATCGTATCTGCCATTTTTAGAAGTAAATGTTAACTAAATATAAGAAAAAAAAATTCTTTTACATTGAATTTTGTTTTTTTTTTCCATTCATTACCTGTCCATTTGATACTGTATGATACCACGTTAATTTTCTTCCTGAATGTTTTTTCTTATAGAATTCTTCAATTTCTGGTAGAACATCTTCAATCTGTGCTGGTAATGATACATCAATCTTATCACCTGGATGTGGCCATGCAGCAGCACTTAGAATTTTAAATGAAAATGAATCTAAATAAAAAAATAATTTACGATATAGATTTCAAAACAACAACAAAAAAAAAGTATTATGTATAATTACCCATCATTGTATTATTATTACGTGATGATGGACATACAGTTCGAAATTCTTCATTCATATCACGATTTAATTTAAGATCTTTAAACATTTGTTGTAATTTTATAATAAACTCAGCTGGCATACCAACATCCTGTAGACAAAATATTAAGATTTATTGAGATATATTTAATGAAGAAAAGAGATTATTAAATAAAAGAATATTACGAAAGTAAAAAAAAGCTAAAACAAAAATTAAAATCATGCTATCTATTTTGAATTGATATTATTCAAGCATGTATGCAGTAAAGAATGAGAAGGCATCGTTTGACTCCAGTTTTTTTTTGTGTTGACTACAACTAGTTTCATTAGAATTAAGAACGTCATCAAAATGGTTTGTTACACCTGTATGAATATTTTCTTTACTATACTAAAAGCTAACGTGAAGATAAAAAGTTTAGAAACGAAGTCCTTTTGACTTTTTCCTTAACGGTAATATCTAGAACAAATCAGACAGAAGATTTGATCAGTTGAAACAATTTCCTATCAGGAGAACTCACCATCAAAATCCCATTAACAAGTTGAGATGAAATATATCTAAAAAATCCAGACCCCCCAAAACTAGCTTTCTAGATCCTATTAAAAGTATTTTGCACACAAGTTCATCTGATAGAAACAAACATTTCTGAACAAAATACAATGTCCCCCGAGACCTTCACGATCTAGCTTCAGTAGAATGAGTGCAGTTTGCTGAAGATAGGTTGCGAAGAGTTCGACGATTTCTTGTTTTGTTCAGAAATGTTTTCTCTATTAGATGAATTTGATTGCAAAATGCTTTTGATAGAATCAAGAAAACTGATTTTGCAAGCCTTGAATTTCTAGAGCTCTTTAACCCAAATCTGTTAATGAGTACTTGATAGATAACCCTCCTCATAGGAAATTGTTTCAACTACTTAAATTTTCTGTCTGATTTATTCTCGCTATTACCGTTAAGGAAAAAAAAGTCAAAAATACTGCGTTTCTAAACTTATTGCTTCTACTTAACTTTGTTCAAGCTTTTCTCATATATTTTTCATTTTACTTAATATTATGTACACATCTCTTTTTTTTCTATTCAATATATAAATATGAAAACCTGACTATTGATACAGGTAGTGTTTTTAATTTTGAAATAGAACCGGATCAATCATTGACAACACGGCAGATCTAAAATTTTGTACCATTGTCGTCTTCATAGGTGCTTCTAACGAAATTTTGACGTCTATAGTTCATAAGCTTAGTATTCTTCACAAGTTCATTATCAGATATTGAAAAAAGTTGTGCAGCATTCCTCTTTTTTGCGAAACAATCGATCAGAGAAATACATGAATGTAATTTTTGTGTCATCAGATGCAGAATCTGATTTTCTACAAACTTCTGATAGAATAAAAAATATTTTTAGGCTGCATTATGTGATTCAACGACTGACACTAATTTCGTACATAATTTTTAGTTAGTAATGGAAAGGATCAATCAATCATGTATAATACGATGTTTGTTTTTTCAAAACGTACTTTTTTTGATTAGTCACCAAGACATATTCTGGGAAAGCCGACATCTTCTCTATTCAGTTACTTATTTTCAAAACAAGTGTTCTAGATATAGGATTATGACTGAAAAAAAATTTTTTTTTGTTTTTTGTAGGATTTCATGGAAAATTACTTTTTCTTTTTACTTGAAGCCAAAAATAACACTTTACAATATGAATCCATCTGACTAAAGTTCGGATACTATTTAAAAAAAGGCTGTCTTTTGTAATAGACTCTCAGAAAGATTATTCCTATCAAACACTTACAGATAATTCTGATAGTGTCTTTGACATGGAGTTTGATTACCATCTCCAATCCTCTTATGTGTCTGCTTAGAACTTTAAAAGTACATTACAAGCATGTAAATAAAGTACATTCCATTCATTAAATCAAATAACACAGACAAGAAAATTTTTTTCTTCTATCATTTTAAATTATAACTAACAGGGATTGATAGAGAATTGAAGTCTGTATCTTTTAATAGGAAATTCAAGTTCATATATTATCTTTGTTGTTTAAATTAAGACAAAAGATTAAAATTAATCATGTAACATATGAACAACACTGTGCAATTAAAATTAACAGAAATCTTAACTTAATACACGAAATTAAACAACTAGAATGACTGGAAAAACTATGATTTTGAAATATATATCTTACTCTTAATTGAATAACAATGCTTTCTTCAAGTTCATTATCAATAGACGTATCCAAAATCAGACGACGTGTAAGAGCTCCTTTATAAAATCGCATAAATACATCTTTATTTTGAACATATTTTAATAATAATAACTAAATTAAAACAAAAAAAAAATTATATAAAATACTACGATCTAAAAAATAAATATTTTCTTACCACATCTTTTAGTTTTACTTCAATTTCTTCTGATGAATATTTTTTATGCGTTGATGTACCTTTACGTAAAAGTATATCACAATACTGTGCTAATAATTCAGGACAACGTGATTCAGCAAGAGTTGTTCGAGTTGTTCTATAAAATTAAAATTAAAATGAATAAACAAAAAAAACCAAAAAAAGAATCAATTTGAATTTCATTTACCCTCGTGTAGCACGAGCTGGCATATCAAGTTGAAAGACTGAAATATCATTAATAATTTTTTGAAAAGCTAATAAAATTCAAATAATTATTAAATATAAAATAGAGGACAAAAAAAGAAATGAATCAATTAACCTTTATCACGAGATGTAAGAAATCTTGGATCATTTAGAAATGCATCACGAACAAGATTTGAGAATTGTCGATAAAGATCTAGTAATTGCTGAACATAACTTTCAGGATCCTAATAAATATAATAGTAAAAAGCAATATTCCTTTTCTTTTTTTTTTTAAATAAATAGACAAACTTGTTTAATTGTATCTTTATTTTTAAGCATATTATCAAGACCTTGTTTAACAATAAATGATTCAAGTGATTGTGTTAATGAACTTATATCTCCTGTATGATCGAGAAGTACAAATACTAGACGTAAACCTTCAAAAACAAAACAAAAAAATTTAAAATTTATTGAAAATAATTTTTGTTTCTGTCTTACGTTCAATATCATTATTTTCAATTAAATTAGGACATTCATTAGTAATTTGTTCACGAAATTCCGTAACAAATACATCAACACAACGACGAACTAATAATGGAACACTATTACATTCTGGTACGGATTCAAGATAACGTCTAGCACGTTTTTCTTCTTCCTAAATATTAAATAATAAACTAAATACTATGATATTTCTAATATAAAAATAATAAATTACTTTAAGTTTTTGATCTGCATAATGAAGATAAGATAAGATGCCATGTTCAGCAAGATACTGACCAGCTTTTTGTTTATAAAATCGAGTTGTTTCATTTAAATAAGCACGTTCAAAATTTTCAATATAAACTTTATATTTATCTTTATCATCTGTTTTTAAACTGACTAGAAACAAAAAGAAAAATTATTCTTTATAAATCTTAGCTCTTTATTATCTATTGCTTTCTCAACTAGCACATAAGGATCATCCGGATTCTAAAGTATCAAAAAACCTATTTTTCCAAAGCTTTCAGATTAGAGGTGTGCCAGAGAAATTTAGGTTCCAATCCCGATCACCGGGACTGAGATTACGAGAAAAATAATTCTGCGAACCGGTACTAAAAACTGTAATTAATTTTTCTACGATTTCTCTCGAATTATGTTATAAATCATGGCAATCAAAGTAAAATTCAGAAGAGATGACCAAAAATAGTGATATTCGTCAGTTGAATTAACAAAAACATGAGTGTTGAAGAATTTTTTTTTAAATTTTATGCGAATAAATTCTGAAATAGTTTTCTCTAACATAAGAACCTTTTCAGCTATCTCCTTCCGACTCCAATGGTTTTTTGCCTATAGGTGCTACATAGTGTTCTAAAAAAAATCTCTAAAAGGATTTGAGGTCCTATTGATATTTGACTAAGCTATCGAGTTTTTTTCTAGAGATTCCCAGGTTTTTTGGAAAACTTGTATTCTTGAATTTTGATCTGAAACTTCATGCATATAGAGAACTCAATTAGACTAGCTTCCTTAAAAAAATGCACAGGTTTTCAACAAAGTCTCTTCAACATATGAAGCTTTCAAAAAATGTATGCTATATGCATTATCGATGGAAAAGGATTCATATCTTGAAAGCCTCGTATCTCGAAGGAACTTTGTTCAAAACTTCAGAAACTTTTAATGAAAACTAGTCTAATTGAATTCTCTATATGCATAAAATGTCAGATCAAAATTCGAAAATACTAGTTTTCAGTAAATCGTGGATCTTTAGAAGATAAATTCGATAGTTTAGCCAAATATCAAGAGAAACTCATATCCATTTAGGATTTTTATTAGAACACTATGTCGTATCTATAGACAAAAACAAAATATTAAAATCAGAAGGAGACAGCTGAAGGGGTTCCCTCATAAGTTGGAACCAAGACCGAAACAAAACAAAAAAAAACTTTCGTCCCACACGTCTCTATTTCAAATGTACACAACAGAGGAATTTACGTGCCATATCATTCGATCAGATAACAGTATTCTACTACAAATCACAAATGTTCCTAATTTACTAAGCTACCTTCAATCTAAAAATATCATATTCTTATCATGTATACAATAAAATGAGAAACTAATTGCCAAATATTGTAGCTGTCAGCTATAAAGACATTCCTTGATCTTTCATAACATACAACTGTCTATAGATTTAGGATATGTGAAGCTACATATGAAATATATTAAACAGTTATTCTTTTTACCATATGAATCTCGAACACCAATAACTAATTGAGAATCGAATGATTCACCATTACGTTCCGCTTGAACTAACTTCATTGCACTATTCTAAAAACAAATATTACAATCATTATTTGCATTTTTCATACAAATAAAACTAATTTTGTTTTACTTGAAGACGATGTTTTATATCTTTAAATATATTATTATTCCATGATTCAAGCATTAATTGTCGAACTTGATCTGTATTACGTGTTGTTTTGTCTGAATTATATGTTGCATTGGAAGATACATTTCCATTTGAAGTTGTTTCAATTCGAACAAATGGTTTGGGTAAATATTCACATTGTTCATAAAATTTTGACCATTCATGAATATATGCTTTAAGAAGACTAGGAAATAATCAAATAAAAAATTTAATTGAAAAAAATAAAATTAAAAATACATACGCTGAATCTTCATCATGTCGTAGGACACGCTAAAATAAATAATTATAATAAATTTAATGCAATCTAGTTTTTTTTTAACGATGAAATTAATTCGAAAAAATTATTTAGAGGAGCAGACAATGTTTACATCAGCTTAGATGTTTAGTCAACCGTCGAACTTTTAGAAAATAATACTCTCTGATAGATAATTAAAGATAGGTTTTTCAAAACTAAATTCTTCAGTCTAATACTCGAAATTTAATTTTAATGAAATTTTTTTATAAAATTTACTTGAAAATAATTCATCATCAACAATAAAAACTCTGATTGTATTAGTAAGATAAATTTTGATTTTTATAGGACGTTTTAAAACAAAAATAGACTACATATTCGAATTGTCTATGACTAATTAATTTTAAAAGAAATCCAAGGAAAATGTCGAGAAGAAAAACAATCATTGATATTTTTTAACATATCTCACGCAAGGGTTAGATCCTTTTTTTAAAAAAAAATCTGTTTTTTTTTTTATTTATTAACTTCTTGTGCTTGTTTAATATGTCGAGTAATTTCATTAGATAATTCGGCAAATATTTCCGGTATACTTGATGGATACCACGTCGAAACACTATATACATCACTACAAAAAAGAAAAAAAACAACAACAACAACAACAAAATTAAAATGATTATTTATTAACATAAAAAGTATTTAAATCATAGATATTTACGTAAATAAATTTTGCCATTCGACTTGTGAAGTTGGTTCTTGTCGAAGAATTTTTAATACAACACGTTTCATTTGTGGCCATCGATCTTGAAATGTAGCTGGATGATTCTTTAAAAAGAAAAAAAAGAAAAACATTGAAAAAAAGAAATTTAAAAAGTTTAATTTATTGATAACTTACCATAATTATTGCTCCAAAAAAAAATATATATATATATAAAGAAAAAAACTCAATCGGAAAACAACAGAAAGAAGATATGATGATTCAATTCATATACTTCTGATTTGCTAACAAATCTTAAGCCAATCCAATAAATCTAGTATGCGGTACTATCAATGTAAAATGATCTAATTATGAAATGAAACCATAAAAAAAACATTCAATAACTACTTTCATATTTAGATTTATTTATTTTTATTTTTATTTCATTATTCCACATAAAATACAAAGAAAAAAAACGAACGAGCGATGTTTGAAAATGGTAATGACAATGAAACTATACCTGATGGTTTAAAAGTTAAAGAATTATTTCAAAATAATGATGGTTTAACTTATAATGATTTTATAATATTACCTGGTTATATAAATTTTCCATCCGATAATGTTTCACTTACTGCTAAACTTACAAAAAAAATTACAATTAAAACACCATTTGTATCAAGTCCAATGGATACCGTTTCAGAATCAACAATGGCTAGTAAGATTCAAGTCTCTTTAACAAAAAAAAAATCAAAAACAAAATAAAATTTTCTTTTTTTTTTAGTTGCAATGGCACTTAATGGTGGAATTGGTATAATTCATCATAATTGTTCAATTGATTATCAAGTAAATGAAGTACGACGTGTAAAACGTTATGAACAAGGTTTTATAAGTGATCCACTTGTTCTTTCACCAACAAATACAGTTGCTGATATTTATACTATTAAAAAATTACATGGATTTTCTGGTAATGATTTTCTATGTTATTTTATTTCATAGTTAAGAAAGATGTTTTCTTTTTGTTTAAAGGAGTACCTGTGACAGAAAGTGGAAAAATTAATAGCAAATTATTAGGTTTAATAACATTTCGTGATATCGATTTTTTAAATAAAGATCAATGGTCAAATATACCAGTTAGTCAAGTAATGACACCAATTGATGAACTTATAACAGCAAAAAATGATTTAACACTTAAAGATGCATATCATATATTACAACGAAGTAAAAAAGGTTCGTTATATATAACGTAATTTTTTTTTCAATGGTTTCTTTTTATTAAATAAGAAACCTTAAAAATACCATTGAATTCCATCGCATAAATTATCAAATATGAAGCATCATGTAAAAAAAACAACAATTCAATAAAAATAGATTATTATAACAATCTATCATGAATTATTTTTAGACTTATTCAATAGTTTTGTTTTAATATTCAATAATATATTCTATCTAACTTTGAATAAATTCATAATGTTAATAAATAAGTCTTAATTCTTAAAATCTTAGCATTTTCTTATTATCAGATATCATAAAAAGAAAACATTTACTCCCTATGATATGTAATCTTTACGCTTAAAAGATTTCATTTTTGAAATAATTTCTTTTGCAATAGATAGAGTCGAAAAAGAAACGCTACTAAATAGAATCGTTTTTATTCTGAAAACATTCCATCATATCTATCAAAATGAAAAGATCTGTATTAGATCGAAGTTTTTTTTCCCCATAGCAAGTATACTAATAATCCTATAGCTACATGATATTTCAGCTCAAACTGAGTTTTTCTAGCTTTCTGGTGAGAGCATATCGTTCCGACATAGATTTCATATTTAATGAATTTATTGCTTGTCTCCAGTTATGATGGAACGTTAATGATAAATTTTAGACGAACAGAAATCATATGGCAAAAATAGGTAAGTTTTTATTTTGAATCGTTTGTATGTTTTGTTTTTGCTCTTTTTTTTCACAAGTTTCATTGATATCAAAACTATCGTATGATATTTAGAACGATTTGTTTTTGAGAAAAGCTTTTCTTTTTTTTCTTTTACAAAAAATATTATAATAATATTTTTCTCTAGGAAAATTACCAATTATTGATTCCGATGGTAATCTTGTATCATTAATAGCTCGTACAGATTTAGAAAAAAATCGTGATTATCCATTAGCATCAAAAGATAATCATCGACAATTATTATGTGGAGCTGCTATAGGTACACGAAAAGATGATGAAAAACGTCTTGAAGCTCTTGCACAAGTTGGTGTTGATGTTATTGTACTTGATTCATCACAAGGAAATTCTATATATCAAATTGAAATGATTCAATATATTAAAAATGTTTATCCAAACATACAAATTATTGCTGGAAATGTTGTTACACAAGCACAAGCAAAAAATTTAATTGATGCTGGTGCTGATGCATTACGTATTGGTATGGGTAGTGGATCAATTTGTATTACACAAGAAGTTATGGCTGTTGGACGAGCACAAGCAACAGCTGTTTATAAAGTCAGTGAATATGCACGTCGATATAATGTACCTGTTATTGCTGATGGAGGTATATCATGTGTTGGACATATTGTTAAAGCCTTAACATTAGGTGCTGATTGTGTTATGATGGGATCATTATTAGCTGGTACACATGAAGCACCAGGAGAATATTATTATCAAGATGGTGTTAGACTTAAAAAATGTAAGTAGAAAACAAAAAAACAAAATATTGTATTAATACAGAACAAAAAAAAATCTCTATGAAATTTTTAGTTGATTATACGGTAAAGTAAATTGAAAATTTTTCATAATATCACTGATGTTTTCATCAATATAATATATTTTTACACGAATACTAATTATTCTGATAGATTAACGAAAATAAAAGTGAAATCATCATTGTTCTTTCCAACAATGCCCACTATAAGGAGATTTTACTGTATTTCTCATCGATATAATAGATATGTAGCTTTTTATTTCTATATATTTTCGATTAAATAAATTGTAATATATATATATATATGTTTCTTTTTTTTTTTTGTTTTCATAGATCGTGGTATGGGTAGTCTTGATGCAATGACTGCATGCCAAGAAGCATCTGCTGCTAGTCGATATTATTCCGAAGCAGATCATATTAAAGTAGCTCAAGGTGTTTCAGGTAGTGTTGTTGACAAGGGTAGTGTTCATCGATTTATTGGTGGTTATCTTTATACTGGTGTACAAAAATCTCTTCAAGATATAGGTTGTCAATCACTTGAACAATTACATCAAGGATCAACTCAAGGAATAATTAAAGTTGAAAAACGTACAGCTGCAGCACAAATTGAAGGTGGTGTACATAATTTACATTCATTTGAAAAACGACTTTTTTAAAAAAAAAAACAAAACAAAACAGATTTAATTTCGATATTGAAAGAAAAAAACCACAGAGAAATTGTTTATATTTATTTATTTTTGTTGTTGTTGTATATATATTTGTATTGTAATTTTATTGTATTGTATTTAATCATTCCGGCGTTTTATCTTTGCAATCAATCCAGATTTTTATTTCAGTTAATTATGCCTTTTATTCGTTTCTATATTTAAGTATACATTTGTATACAAGTTCAAAACTAAAGTGAGAATATGTGTTTTTTTTTTGTTGTTGTATCAATTAATGCGAATGTCAGAAGTATAAATATAATACTAAGTTAAATAAATGGGTTAATTATACATTCATGCTTTGTTGATCTTTTTGTTCAAGAAATAAAACGAATAAATTATTCGTGTTATTCAAAATATAGGAATCGGATATAAGATTAGAAAGTTTACAAGATAAAGTACTCAAAACGAATGGATGTACGATATTTAATGAAAAAACTTCGACTGAACATCGGACATATGATCAACACTTGATGTTGTGGGCGCCCTAAACCGATGCATTGATCGGCGACGAGGGCTAGATTTATTCTAACTTGTGTCCTCTGTCGACAACGGCTATAAAAATCTGAAGCTTTCGCAGTGGTTGAAATTTTTCGATGAGTTTCTTTAAAATTTTCTTAATTTTGAGAGATTTTAAAATAAGAAAGAAAGAAAACGATGGTAGAGAATTTATTGACAAGAAACCAGACGATAACATTTCCAAAAACTGATTTGGGACATCGGAAATTTCGACATGTCAAATATCTGTTCTTGTGTCGCGACAGCGACGGCTCAGCCGAACATCTTTCAAGCATTAAATTGAATTTTCTCGTTTTAACAAACGTCTTTCGTACGCTGACTTATTCAAGGCAAAAGTTACTCTTTCAGTATACACTTATTAGTATATACGTTGCTGATTCAGTGTAGCTGAATTATGCTTAAATACTTTTTTTAATTCTTAGTCAGGTTAAAATTACAAAAGAGAAACTAGTTAACGTGAACCTCAATATTCAGCGAATAGACTTCTTTTCAATAGTTGTTAAAGTGATCTTATGCTTAGTAAATGATATTAATTTGAGTACGTTTCATTGTATCTAAAATTCAATACGTTGAAGCATTTTAGCAATTGTTTATTAGGTAAAAGAAATTGATAATAATGTTACAAATTCGAGATTGAAAGTTGTTAACAGTACATGATGACAATAATTGTCGAATAATTTTCTTTTTTTGCTTTTACCTTTTTAACATATGATTTCCTATGGTTTTCTGAACAATTTCATGCAGCATCTTTGGGGTAAAAGTTCAGTTCGAAACAATGAGAAATAGTAGACATATTAAGGAAATATTGAAAAGCTCATTTGTTCTACCACGCCCGTTATACAGGTAATACATCAATAAAATAAAATCATTTCAAGACTACATGACAATGACATATTCATCATACACTAATCAATTCTATTCAAGTCAAATGAAACTAAATAACAACAATTTTCTAACACATTGCTACTCTATCACATAGAACAAAGTTATCTAGTAATATTTTACGATATGAAAAAAAAATTTGTTTTTTGAAGTAAAAATTATTGTTAGATATTGAAATCATGAATTAACATATAAAAAATTGACTTGATCGTATGAATTTAAATGATACTTTGTTTTTAGAAACACTATATATTATTAAATATCTGTTGAAGTATTACTAAACAATCTTTGTTTTCAATGAATAATACTTTTATAACTATATCATTCATTGTTTATATCATGTAAAAAGAAAAGCATGAGTTTCTATTTGTTCGCTTTTCAAGACAATCTTTTTTTTTTTTTATCTTAAAAGGGATCAAACAAAATTTTGTTTATTTTCTTTGTATTCAACATATTGTTCTTTTTTTTTGTTTATCATATTGATATTTAATCAAGTCTTATGTCCATATATTCAAATCATTTGAACAAAAAAGACTTTCAATGTTGATCTCCGCTTTATAATGAGAAACAGAGTACACATGGTATCGTCTATCATCTTTCTTTCACGTCATCTCTATGTTCAAGATGCTCTTCTCATATTCTTTTTTTTTTTTCTTTCTTCTCATCACATATCATATGAACTATCAAATAAATGTCGATTCCCACGATCGATTGAACACATTCTATTCTTCTTATTCGACAACAAGGAAATGAACACATGAGAAGATGTTTGTGTATTGTTAACGCCAATATTTTAATTGCTTTCCTTAACCGACACACACACATAAAACAGATATACAAATATATTGAATATCGATAGTTTTTCTAAGGCGTGTCGAAAAATGTGTTATATTGAATATTTGAAACACTAATCAAACTATGTCATCTAAATGAAAGATTATTCATTTGATAGACAAGAAAGAATGTTAGAATTGAAATAATTCAAAAAAAATTAAATATGTGAAAAATTTCATAATGAAATTTTCATTAAAATTGAATTTTTTTCTTTTAATCTTATACGATTATTTCAAATTAACAATCATTAGATATTTTTAAAGATTAAGTCTTTCAATTCATTTAACAAAGCTAAATTGTGATAATCTTTAGAGATTTATTAAATGATCTTTTTTTTCTTTGACAAACACGCACATAACCGCCGATATATGTCTAATATAGATAATTGGAATGAATGCATTCGATTCATCATCAAAACTATCCGCCATCGCATGATATTGTCTGTCTACTTCATTATCACGGATATCCGATAGCGGCTTTGTGTCGTTTTTTTTCTTTTTGTTTCTTCTTTGTGTTCATTCTCATGAACTGTCTTCTACTTCAGATATTCTAATTATTTCTGTTGTACTATTAGAAATTGTTTTGTTATTATTCCGTATTTTGGCAAAGTTTTTTTCTTTTTATTTATTTGTTGATATCAACACTTGTCTGGTTGCTAAGCAAGCAGCTGAACATATATATTTTTTCGACGGTTGAACGTCCGCACACGTTCATACTCTCACATATGCTCATGAACATTGTCGTCTTAAGATTATGCATACAATGCGGACGACCAGAAAGTGAGAGAAAGAGAGGAGAGAAGAGAAGAAAAGTATAAAGAAAAACATAGCGATCGAGCACGAAAGAGAGAGAGAAAGATTGTCCAATTTTTTTTGTCTGTTCTCTCATTTTTTTTTTGTTTCATAGACATACGCTCGCGTTTTCTCATTCTTTGCTACCATTGACCGCCACCCGTCATCATCACTACAAATGAAACAACAGTTTTTATAAAAAAAAAAAACTTCTTCATTAATCGTTGATCAATTTATTATTATTATTATTATTATTTTGAAAATATATTCAATAATATGGGTGCTAATGATAGTCCAACAACAACTCGTTCAATTGTAACTGATTATTTCGATTGGCGTTTAAGTAATAAAATAACAACAGATCGTTTATTTTTAATTGTACGTAAAATAGCTAGTGATTGTGAAGCAACTTATCGTTCTCAACAACCAACATTTAATTATCGTTTGTCATCAGCAATTGATTTACAAACATTAGATAATATACGAATTATTCATAATGAAATAGCAAACGAATTATTTAGTGATGGTGTTATAACGTGGGGACGTATTATAACATTTATAGCATATTCAGCTGTGTTAGCTGAACATATTATACAACAATTAAACAATAATAATTTATCACCAAATTTAATTAAATCAACTATTATTGATTGGACAACAGATTTTATTGATTCTAATCTTCAAACATGGCTTCAAAGTCAAAATTATTGGGTAAAAGAATTTTCTTTGTCAAAAAAGAAATATATCAAACTTTTGTTTTTTCTTTGAAAAGGCTGGCTGTTTAAAATTTTATGATAAAGCACTACAACGACGAAATTCAATTGGTCGTTATGCTGGTATACTTGGAACTATCGGTTAGTATTTGACCTTTGATAACAATATTAAAAAAAAAATATTCTTATTATTCTATATACATTAATCGAATAGAATCCTTAGAAAAGGCGTGTCACATACGACAGGTGATTAGATATGTGTTAGAATAACAGATTAGTAGCAAAAGGCACGTATGCGTGACAACATTATGCCTTTGGGAGGAGAAGAACTGAGTCCAATAGACAGATGTGATATATATTGAGAGGATAATAGCTTTTGCTCTAACATACAAGTAATAGGGACAATCTATTAAACAATCAAGATGCATGAATCTTCATTCTTCCCACCTACTAGGCTAATGTGATAACGAGCATAATGTATATATGTACTTTATCCGGTTTGAAAGAATAAAAACTAATTATATGTGAACAGCATGATATATTCATCTTTTGTTTTCTTATAGGTGTGCTCACACTCGGCGCTTTTTATATGAGACGAACTTGAAATACTTTGCTTTTTCTTGTTTTTTGTTTAACTGTTTTGTTCCTTTGTAACAGTGATTCTTTGCTTTTGTTTTTTTATTACCATTGTTGTTCTTCTTGTTTTGTCAAATATATATCTGAGTTATAATGTATGTATAGATACATGGGATATAAATGATTAGTTAAAAGATAATTTCATTGTTTGACTTTTAATATTTATATGAAGATCTTTCTGATAGAAATTCATGATATTTATTTTTGTTTGTTTATCAGAATATTCAATGAATCTATCCATCTATCATGCGGTGTTTTGTATGTTGTTGATCTCAATCTTGGACGTATAAATATACATATGAAGAAAGAGAAGATGACAATTAGAATGTATGGATTGAAATCAATGAATTCATTTCATGAATTCAAAATTATTTGTGAGAATAAATGACAGTTGTGTGCAAGTTCTTTTCTTTGTTTTTTTTTGACAAGGATATTTTTATTTTCAATGATAATTAGCAAAGTTTTCATTCAAGTGCATAAAAGAATAATGTTGGTTGGTTTAGAATTGTACATTTATTCAAGATAATGATTCGATAATTGGATACAATGATCGTAAAGTGGAAATAAATTTCTATAACATTTCTGTTCTATATATAAGACAAAATCTAGAAAGATGATGCGTTTTTTTTAGGCAAAAACAAAAGGACAATAATCAATTGAATTAAATGAATATTTTAGTATGAAGTCTTCAAACTGTCGAATTGGAATTTTTGTTTGCGAAATATACACAAATATTCATGACGTCGAATAATAACAGCCAAATCTTTCAAGATTTCATATTCTGCTTATACACTTCTGTTAGAAGTGTTTTGCGGAACTCACGTATATTTTCGAAGAAAATAATAGCGAATAGAAGTTTAAATTGAAGTTTTTGCAGCTCTCCCATTAGAGTCAGTTGGGTTGGACTCAGTCGGTTTGTGATCTGAAAACTTGGAACACGATGGACTCCACTCTATACTTATCTCAGACGGCTTGGGTGAGAAATATGTAGGGTGCACGAGTCATCGAGTACAAAAAATCGGCAAAAAAGTATTTACTATCTTCGAAGCAGCTATTCTATTCTGATCAGAAAATTTCGTTGCAAGTATCATAATATAATTCAAGTGGATCTGAACACGTTTGATCAACTTGATCTGGGTCTCAAAAGCGCTCAGTTGATCAAGTCATGATCTGGAATTTTTTGATCTAATGGGCTTTACCTTCCTCCTTCCTCAGACCCTAGTAAACAGGGTTAAAGGTCATCCACTCTTCTCATTACAGGCCTTCACAGCCGGGATTAAAGACACTTAACGACATTAATAACAAGACTTAGGAGGTTCTAGAACATTTCAGAATCATAATTGAAATTAAAATGGCTTGCAAATGTTTTACAATATTCCAAATGATGTAGTTTCGAATTTTTGCGCAGAGAAACGATTATATAAGAGATATCAATGATTTTACTTTGATTTCTCACAACTGTCATATGACTAACAGAACAACATGAACTGATCAAATTCTAGCTTTCTGAAATGATTAATTTCAATCTTTTTGAGTTTACCAAGATACATAATAGATCGTTAAAGTCTTTCGTAGACATAACAAGCTTATTTATTCATTACATCAGTGATTAGAATGATAGTAAATTATGAAAATACCATAAAAAAGACAATAAATATCATGCGAATAGTAACAAGACAAATAAAGCAAAAAGACCACCAGTCAAAAAAAAAACATATCTGTTCGAAATGTAGAAATAAAAAAGACAACATTTGCTGACAATAGATTGTCATTGCAAAAGAACTATAGTCTTTTAGGGATTTTACACTTTGCATATTTTTTATTAGTATAATGAAGCTAAATAAGACATGTGAGTTCCACATTTCAGCTCTAAAGAGGTTGTGCGAACAAGTTCATTTTTTTTTTATTGAATTCAATCTCTAGACTGTCACCTATTATATGATAAAATGTAATTAAGTAATTCAAAGTTGTATCAATTGTTTTTATTATATAAAATCGATGTAGATTCGAATTGATTAGTATTTCTTTTACAAGCAATATACAAAGATGATTTGTTATTAGAATCAACATCATGAATTCTGGACAATCAAATACATTAAAAGAACGAGAAACTATCAAACACTTGGTGAAGTTATCGTTTTTTTTTCTTTTCTATAGAACACTACAGTTTTGAATAGCATACGATTAATCTTGTATGTGGACAAAATGTTTTATAGCAGTACTCCAACAAATATTGGAATATAAAATAAGTAGATGAAGATTAAAGAAATAGAGAAGTATTTGAAATGAGTAAGAAGTTTGATAAAAAAAAGGAGAAAAAGATTTTTTTCTGTTATAAATACTTCCAATTGTTAAATATAAATATTATTTCTGTCTATGAATAAAATTAAATTTGATATTGTTTATAAACGGTTGTTTCTAAATAGAATAATATAGAAAATGCTTTGTTCTAGGGTTTTTTACAATTAGTTTCTATCAATATGAAAAAAATCAAAAATATTTGATAAATTTAACAATTATATATTTTCATTGGTAAAAAAAGAGGAAAAGACTTTTATCAAGCTTAATTATTTTGTCTCGAAAATGATGATTCTAAACTTTTAAATTGTGATAGATTTTATTAGACAAATCAATGAATTTTCTAAGTAATAATTCTTTTTTTTTTGTTATCAGATTAAAATCAAACATTGATTTAGTTAAATCTTCGTAAGAGATTAATTGATCAAGGTATTATAAAGAATCTATCGTAAAATAAGTCTCAAACGCATTTACTTTTTAATGATGGCTTGCATTCGAAAAATGTATCTTATCACTATTTTATAGGTGAAAAAAAAAATTATATGAATAATCAAAAATCGGTTATAATCTAGTTGAATTATGCTTTATGATTTGGTTTATATGAAAAACAAAAGGAGTTTGACACACTCAAGACACTCAAACTATGATATATAATACTGTTTGCCTCTTTTATTACCCTTACGAACTTGTGTCTATTAAGATTTTTTTCTCTATAACTCAATTCTTATCTTATTGATCAAACATCGATATACGTTGGGGTTACTTTTGACAGTCGCATTTATTGAAATATTATCAATTCGTTCGTCGATTAAACTTGAAAAATAGAAAATGGGTTGTGGTGCAAGTACAAAACGAAATCAACAAGCTTCTCCACAAAAATCGCCAACGTTGTCGGCTAAATCAACGTCAGAAAGTCGAAAGCGATCGGTATCAGAGCGTCTACCACGATCGATTAATGCTTCGCCCCGTTCAAGCTCAAATCAGAATCGACAACCTTCGACGCATAAACGATCGGAGCATGATCAAGAATCATTCGAACATAGGCGCCTATCGAACCAAACAAACAATTCAGATGAACTTGAACGACATGAAAATCCTACTCCAAGTATTTAAAATCAGCTTGAATGAAAACTTCATTAAAATTATAAATATTTATCTATATTTTAGATGATGAACTGAATAATAATACTATTGGAAATAGGGATCATCACTCATCGTCATCATCATCATCATCACCTACGGACAATCCGATTAATGGAACAAAATTACATTCAAGAACACAGTCTTTACATACGGATTCTCCACAGGCAAATGATATACATCGAAAGGATTCGCGTTCTGTATCTAAATTAAGTAGAAATTTAGATGGAAAAATTTCTGTCACATCACTTCAACACACTGGTATCTGTCAGTATTGTCCACATTGTCAAAAAGTGAAAAATGGAAAAATACCGCCGATTCCAGAGCTAACATGGATTACAAAAAATCCAGGTGTTGGTGAATTTGTAATTAAAATGGATAACTATGATACTGACGCTATTAGAAAAAAACTTATTTCGGAATATGGTCATCTTCCTGGTTGTTATGATTATCAACCTTATCTAACAATTGAACCAACTAATGATAACGATGATGGAAAAGAAAATGATTATTATACACAACCATTTGTTGCTCGTAAAAACTCGATTATTTCACCTTTGCATACTCCATTTCCACAATATGATATTCTGCAACGTCAAGAACAACGTTTAAACAAACCCCATGAACCGACATTGTTCGTTGATTAACTTCGTTTTTTGCTTTGGTTCATTATTCAGCAAAAATAAAATGTACTGACACTCTTTTCTTTCTCTACTTTAAATCTATACATTCACTATTCTAGTAGAATATAAATGCTTCTGAATTTTATCATTATTTTTCAAATACTTTTTTATTTTATACTAATGATCACTAAAGGAATAAATATGAAATATAATAAAATTCTTTTTGTTTTTTTGAAATATACATAGCAACGAAAACTAGATTTTTTATTATAAGTAAGAAGAAAAAAAGTACACACACACACAAATGAATATAATTATTATATTGTTTATTATATTGGTAATTATGCCTAATTATATAGATAACAAATTATTGAATGATTCTATGATTGAATCTCAATTTTTACGTAATCATAAACAGAATATTATTCAAACTCTAATAATCAATCAAAAAAAGCAAAATAAACTATATGAATCTATGAATAACAAAAAAAAAGTTATATTGAAAAGATCTCCTCGATGTGCATCACATTGTCAACCACATGATTGTTGTAGGAAAACAAGATGTTTATGTATAAATGATTATTGGGGACCTGTTTGTTATTGTAAAAAATAATTATTACTAATTTACATAGAATAATACAAAGAAAATTGCGAATCATGTTTTTTTTTTGGTTTTATATTTTTAGAAAACCGTATTTCGTTGAAGATAAATGATCAAGCGTGTAAATTAGAAAGCGAATAAAAATAAACTTTAAACTAATCTTATTAACTATATACCAATAGTCTCTCATCGATTGGAACCACTTGGTTCAATTGATTACTTATCGGTTGCCTTGCTCGTAAATATGAAGATGTCCCGTTGCTAATCTTTCTTTCCTCTCTTTGCGTTCGATTATCTGATTGTCTATGTATTTTGCAAAGAGTTCTTGTTTGCATTTCTGAATAGAACGTTTTTTTTTTCTACATTTCTTTATTATGTCTCTTAGATCGATCTTGATCATTATAGACGAATAAGGCAACGAGACACAAGATTTTATTATTTGACGTGCTTTTTTTCTTGTCATCATCGTTTTTTTTCTTCTTTTTCTTCTTCGAACGAGAAAAAAAATGATCATCTACTCATGAACACAGACTGATAACTATGGGTTTACGTCTTCAAACAATAATGGCTAACAAGACGAATGTATAGTATAATGAAGCTAACTATTATAATAACAATCCTATGAAATCCAGAAAAAATTTTCTTTCATTGCTTGAATGTAGGCTTTTACTTGTTGTAAACGACAGATTTTTGTGACGGTCATAACGACAGCTGATACACATCGTCATCTAATTCTTTTTAGTCATTCTGCTACGAATGACAAATTCAATTAATATACCAACAGTATTATAATAGTTATTTAAATTCATGTCGATTATATTTATACTTATGATTATCATCATTTTGGGTGGTAGTAATTATTTTTTTCCTTACGTTCAAACATCTGAAGATGAAAATCGTCTTATACATTATTTATTTTCTGAACAAGGTTATAATCCACTTGTACGACCAACTCAATATTCAAATGAAACTGTTGTTGTATCATTTGGTCTTTTATTAGTACAATTAATTCATGTAAATATGTTTAAAAATAAAAATATTGATGTACATTGAAATATTGTTCTATAGGTCTATGAAAAAGAACAAATTATGAAAACAAATACATGGTTACATATGAAATGGTATGTTTAAAATTAGAAAATGTATGACAATAGTAGAATTATTATTTTAGGTATGATTCACAATTACGATGGAATCCTGATCGATATGGTTAGAAAATTCTTTTGTTTGAATGATTATGTTTAAAAATGTTTTTAGGAGATATTCGTCAAATTAGTGTTCCTTTTACAAATGTTTGGACACCAGTAAGTTATTTATCTGTCTCATTGTCACAAACTATTTTTCTATCTAATAAAAATTAATTATCATAAAATGAAAGTCGAATTTCGTCTAGAATTGAAACTAATTAGTGGTAAAATGGCAAATCGACAGATATAAAATTTATATTAATCATGAAAAATATAAGGAATACTATATAATTACAATAAATAGAAATATTAGACTATAATAATAATATCTAACATAAGAAAATATCAAATGAACCAAATCATTGATAATTTTGACTAATCGATTGATTTTTTTCCATATAACATAAATTTCTCATAAAAAAAAACTATTCCAACTGTGTTTAGTCGTTTTTTTTCTCTTATAATGTACATATCTATAATCAATTTAGAAAATTAAAAGCAAGCTCTATGCTTAGAGAAATTTTTTTTTTATTACTATTGAAAAACAAAAGATACAGTTTTCTTTTCTTTATCTTTAGGATGTTGTTTTATTTAATAATGCAGGTATGAAGTCACTCTATTTATATATAAAATTTTATTTTATTTTTTATAATTTTAATCAATAGATGGAAATTATGAAGTACCATTTAAATCAAAAGTAGTTCTTGTACATACAGGTGAAGTTCAATGGGTTCCACCAGCTATCTATAAATCTTCATGTCGTATTGATGTAAAATTTTTTCCATTTGATACCCAAGAATGTGAAATGCGTTTTGCATCATGGACATATAATGCTCGAGAAGTAACATTTGCAAATTATCCCGAAGAACAAGAAAAAACAGTTGAAATAAATACATTATTACCACAACAAGCAATCAGTGTAACTAGTGATGAAACATATAAAGATGATTATCTTGAAAGTGGTACATGGGATGTTATTAGTGTATGAAGAATTTTTTTTTCAAGTATTCAAAATAGAAACATAGAATCTGTGTTTTTTTTTCAATTATATAGATTCCAAGTAAATTTGTTCATTATCGTTCAAATGCTTCAAGTTTAGCACCTGATTATATTGAAATAGTTTTCTTAATTAAAATGAGTCGTAAAACATTATATTATACAGTAAATTTAATTGTTCCAACAGGTTTAATGGGTATTCTTATATGTATTGTATTTTGTTTACCTACAGCAGCTGGTGAAAAAATGACATTATGTATGTCAATACTCTTAGCATTAAATCTTTTTCAACTTCTTGTTACAAAAATTTTACCACCAACATCAGCTGTTGTTCCATTAATAGCCAAATATTTACTTTTTACATTTACACTTAATGTTCTTGTTATTGGTAAGAAGAAAAAAAAACAAATTAAGAAAAAGTTTTGTTTTTGTTTTCGTTCATATTTGTGTTTTTTTATTTTATTTTTTTAAGTGAATACAGTAATTATAACAAATTTTTATTATCGTACACCAATGACACATTCAATGCCTTTGTGGTTACGACGTATTTTTTTGCATATACTTCCACGTTTATTATGGCTGGAATCACCAATACTTCGAGAAAGACGTGAAGATTATGAACTTTCATTAGCTGTTAATAATATTGATCAATCAGTTATTCTCGAAAATCCTTTGCATACAATAAATGAAACAATTAATAAAAAGCAAAGAACAAAACCAAACCATGCAGATAAGGTAATCTTTTAACGAAGAAAATTTTAAAAGACTATATGATCATGAGAGAAATACAAATGATTTAAGTATATTATAGAAATGCGATAAGATTCGTCGAAACATTGCTTTGTTGAAATTGATGTTCATTCTAATATTGATGATACGAATATAGAAGTTCACCGTCACTAATGATCCGGTTTGGCGGTGAAACGCTGAAGTGCTGACACTATTAACGTATTTCGTTTTTTGTACTTTTAGTGTTAATCAGTATCGTAAAGTTTTGAAAAGAGTATTTTTTTTTAAAGTAAAAAAGTTTTGGACTACCATTCAAATCTTTCTGCCTATGAATTCGAACGTCAATGATCAATAAATCGACACTATCATATCTCTGTTTGAATATAAACAATTAATAAGACCTTGATGAATGAGCAACAGAGATGAAATTATAGCAGTGCAGTGTTCATCGATGCATCGGTCTTCTGTTATCCGAAAAAATTCAAAATGAAATCTATGATCACTTAAGTTTTATCATGCGTTATCTATCTTCACTATTAGTCTATGCGTTTCGGTCACGACTTTTGTAATGCTCTATTCAAGGTCATTGCATTCCTAGTGAGCAAAGACTTTTCTGCAAGAATTAAATGAATATAAGGAAGCCTTATTTTTGAAAGTTAACAAATTTCTTCTGGTGCAAGTCCATTTTAAAAAATGAACAAAACAAAAAGTAAACAAATGCATATAAGAAAAGATAATTATAGAATTCTGTGTAATTCGACAATTTTATTTTTTTAAACTTATCTTTTCACTCTAACAAAGTTATTATCCACATAGATTTCAAAGAAGATCAGAAAAAACAGATTAAATAAATATTTAAATGCTATTGGGATAAAATCTCAAGTTCACAATATTAAAAAATGATGTTTTCATTTAAAGAACTTGAAACAGGCAAATCAATTATCTTTTTTTTTAGTTTCTCTGAATAAATTTCAACAGACGAAATAGGCTTGATTGTTTACATATTTCATAAATCGTAGTGACAGGTTGTCTACATAAATTTTTTAATAAGTTGCGAGTAATAATAAAGAAAAATCATGCTATAGTATAAAATTCTTACACAAACAATAAGAATCAATGATTTTGTCTTTCAAAAATATTGAATTATTCAACATAATTCTATTTAAGTTAATTTATTTTATAAAGGATCGTCAAATACATCGTGAATCAAATACTTCCTTTCTTGCTTATGTTAATGATAAACGTCGAACATCAACAATTCTTATACCACCAATTTCACATTCAAAACATCATCATCATCATCATCATTATCAAAAAGAAAAACAAAAATTTCTTCTTGACGAAGGAAAACGTCTTATCCCAATTCATTCTAATCGAGATTCTAATTATCATTATCATCGAATACAAATTCAAGAAATGCGACGAGAATTAAAACAAGCTCTTGATAATATTCGTTATATAGCTGCACATTGTGCACATGAATCATTAATTGAATCTATACGTGATGAATGGAAATTTATTGCAACTGTTATTGATCGTCTTCAATTTATTATCTTTTTAACAGTAACAATAATTGGATCATTAACTTTACTTTTTCAAGTATATAATTTTATTTTTCATAAACTGCTTGTTTTTATTTTTATTTGATAACTTGTTCTACTGTGTTTTTTCAAATAGGTACCTCATATATTTCGACTTGGTTCAAATACTTCTGGAACACTTGTACGATTTTCAAATCCTAATACGACTATTCATGAACTAATTCCAAAGACTTGAACATAGACTATAGATTAAACTAAAAATAAAAGACGCTTTTTAAATTTTTTTGGTTTTTTTTTTAATCAAAAAAATTATCTTGAATAAATCTAAACGAAAATTATTCTTCATCATTCAATAATATAATTTTATCTTTGATAATTTATCCGATATGTATGCCGTTTTATATTTTACTAGCAACAGCAAAACTTATATCCTATACTTATTCACATCAAATAATCAGACGGTAAGATCGTACCTCTGCTCTTGTTGTAAAAGATCAAACGAAAACCGTACAAAAAAAAACATAGTCTCAAACATTTTACGCTAAGTCGTAATTATAAGATCTTGCTGTCTTGTAAGCAGAGCTACCAATTTCAGACGACTCGAATAGGATACATAATTATTTCAAAAATCAAGGGTATAGAATTGGGAATATGGTTGAAAAATGCATTTACTAGTCAGACAAACTCTATTATTATTATTCTTTGTGCAAGATATGGTCTGTAACGTTCATTTAATTATGAGAAAATAAGTTAGCACAAATCTTTTTATATGACTTCAGTTTTATTTGCTTCTCGTACATTTGATCATTTCTAATTGAAATTGTACAAATATATAAAAATTTGTACATTGAATTATTTACTTTAATGGAATTTTCAATGTAGTAGCAACTGTATCAATTATCATGAAATTTCAGCTTGATGTCCATACGTAATTCATATGACTGAATATGCCTTCTGCAAACACACGTAATTAAGGCATTGAATAAACATTTGTGTTTTGATTGATCACTAGCATATAATCGGTGTGTAGCCGTAAAAAACTAATGGAAAATTCGATGTACTTTTTAGCATGAGATTGAAAAATCAGAAAAACGACATTAGCTTGAATAGAAAATACTTCCCTTTATTTTGAACATATAATTACGACTCAACTCTATCGTGTAATCTTTGATAAGACGAAAAGTGTTGGTCACACTTAATCCGATAAATTCTTAATATTTACGCGATAACACATTTTCAACAAACTTTAGATGTGTCAATATGTGACGCTTCTGTTAGTTGTCATTCAACATTATACTAAACGTAGCTATTAAGTCAGAAAGAGACAAATATTGGTATGTTATTTCCTTGTAGATAAAGAAAAAAATTTCACGGAAATATATAAGTAATGAATGTGGTACGTATTTGTAATTGGTATGATTTTATTATTCTGATTATAAGTGAGAATTATTTATGAGCTATTGCATCATTTTAATGTACAATATTTTGGATTTTGTATTGAAAAACTATCAATATATTTTATATATTTACATTTGAATTTATTTTATTATTCTGAAAAGCTATCTGAAAAAAATTTCTTCGAACATATATAAAAAAAACAATTTAACTTAAATAGCCTATCATTTATTTTATAGCATAAATGACAAATGAATATTTTGACAACTTAATAACTAGTTTCATTGTCAACACATTAACCAATAAATTATCATCTTCAATGACTTGTCTTAATTATTTTATTTTCTAACTTTGATGTTCTTAACTTGAATTTATACATATGGAATTTTATTTTTCGAATTAAAACTATTCTACTAAATCAACAATCCATAACGATAATCTGACATATACATCAACACATGCATTCTTATCCTCTTGATAGACAACATTCCAAAAATGCATACATATATATATGCATAACGGCATCACTACACCTTAAGGCTATTCCATTTCAATGAAATTGATATTTGATATCAGAAAAGTGTAACAATAACAAATGGTTAAAGATTTTATTATTATTTTTTAAAATGTTTTTCTAACGTTAAAACATATACATCATTTGATCACAGCTGGAAGTATAATAGTTGATCGACATGTGAAAAAAAAGAAAGAAAGAAAGATAATCTATGTAAATGTAAAAAACGAAAGACAGATGATTATAGAACATATTTGTTTTTATTGTAAATGAGAGTAAAACTGTAAAAACACGACTGTCATACTTTTGTCTGCTTAAGCACAGTAGGCATTCCATGTTTTTCATTGATCACCACAGGAAATGTAATTGATGACAACAGACAGACAGACAGACAGATAGATAGATAGATAGACAGACATATAAGAAAAGCATCATTTTCCTTTACCGATCGATTGATCGATTTATTGAAAAGAATATGTGTAGTTGTCTGTCAATCACAACAATGATCATTTTTAATCTTTTAATAACAAGGAAGCATTCTTTACTTTATTCTTTTTGAATAATTTCTTCTATTGAAGTCGTGCAAAAATATCGCTCGATTAGTTTTTATTGTCATTTGACTGAGTTCATTTTGATGATATTTTAACAAAAATGAAACGTTCAATCATGTGTAACAAACATATAAAAATAAAATTGACAGAGAATGTCTTATTTCAATTTTGGATTTAAATACACGCGTCATTACTCATTGAACTCATTTATAACATGCATATGGACAACAAATGAAAGGATGAGCCGAATTGGTTTTCTTTTTTTTGTTTTTTGTATTCAGGTACAACAATAAAATAGATGTATTCAATCAATTTCTTTTCTTTTTTTCGTTTAAAATGACTAGTAATCGATGTTATTGACCACAGGCAATATTAACAAATTCACTTGGAATAACATCAAACAAAAGCATTGAAAATTCAAGAAATTTATTCACACTGGGAATATATTCTGTTATTGTCTATACATATTCTTAAGTGAACTACTCGGAAGAGAGAGAGATGTGTTTTTTTATTTTAATTGCCTTGTTATTCCATAAGTAGTCATTGAAAAATCTACTTCCTTGATAAAGCTATTTCAACAGAATATAGCCTGTTGTCAATTGAATGAACAGCAGTAGTCGAAACACTAATGAGTTGTTCACACCTGTATGACAGACGAAATGACAAAGTATCATTTGATGGTACATATACATATACATATGAAATATAGCTTAGCTTTTTCTTTCTAATCTTTTTTTTTCATTTATGTTTGTTGTCAAACAATCGATCGATATATATATCGATCAAATTGAAATAGAACAGAGATCATTTACAACAAGTTTTTATTCTTCGAAGGAAACAAAAACGAAAAGAACTGATAAATGACAGAGACATATTGTCAAATATTTAAAACATTTAAATAAGTTTTTACTTTTTATTTTTATTTTTATTTTTTTGTCAATGTTATGTTGTAAAACAAGAAATGCACAAATAGCCTTGAGCTTTTTTTCCATTATCAATTCTTTGCATGTTTATATAAATTTTTCGAGGTTTTTCAATCGTCGCCTGTTTATTCAACAGATGTGCTTCTAATTGTGAGCAGGGCGTGTATATATTAAACGAGAAGAAGAAGAAGGAGGAGATTGAACAAAAAGGAAATAGCAAAAACAAGACATTGACAAACACGCACATGTATGCACACGCGCGCGCGGAAATCGTTAATTTCAGACAACGATAAATCGCCCTAAAGCTTCATTCTACTTTATCCATACATATATAGATATATATGTATATTAGAAAAAAAAAGGTCAATGGCATTTAATGCGATTGCTAATAGACATCCAACGATTTTCTTAACGTAATCTATAGATAAAAAAAATTTAAAGAAATTTAACATAATTATATATGCTAGAAAAGTGATGAACACTGTAGCATAAAATATGAGGAGATATGTATTCTTTTGTTTAGTACATTAACATAAAACCTTGAAAAAAGTATATTAAAACATTGGTGTGTATGCGTCAAAGGATTTCCGTTTATAATTCATGTTCTTTTTACATGACAAAAGAATTCTTTTATTATTATTATTACTATAAACACACACACACACACACATACATACATATTGACTTGTTCAACAAAGCAAAAAAAAAAAAAAAGAAAAAAATGAATAATTATTATGCCCAAGCAAAAAATAGATATAAATAAAATTCCTCTTTGGTTTTTTTTAATGTTTTCATACTAGAATATGTGTCCTAGTTGAATGTATTTGACAATTATATACAGGTGGGATTTGTTGATATATATGATAAGAATCATTTGCCAATTGACTTGTATCAGTTGATGAATGTATTGAACATTCACTTGTATCACAACTATGTTGTTGTTGTTGTATTTGTGGATAACTTATAATATTTAATGGACGATAAAATATAGAAGAACGAAGTGGTGGATGATATAATGTATTTGTTGGTAATTTTTCAATAGAATTTGATAATTTATCTTTTGATATATTACGTATACGCCAACAACAAACAATAATAAGCATTATAGAAACAAATATAGCTCCAAGAATTATTCCAATAAGAAGATAAATAAATTGTAATGATTGATCATTTTCATGTTTATTTGATGATAAAATAAGTGATGATGATTTTATTTGTTGTAATTGAATATTTCGACAATATTTATTTTGTCGAATATTAAGACAAATCAGATAAATTGATGAAGATTCATTTAAATAATTTTTTATATCAATTTCAATTGAACTTTGATCACCATCAATTAAACGTTGTAATATAATATGACGATTTATATCATCGTATATTTGTAAATGAAAATATCTTGGTAATGTTGATAACATATATTCCCATGTTATAGTTAACATACCATTTGGATTATATGATATATCATTTATTATTAATTCATCAATTCTAGTTGATGTACTTGTAGTTTTAATAGATGTTAATTGTGTACTTGTTGATCTATATATAATAAATAAATAAATAAAGAAATAACCTTCAAAATGAATTCTAATGGGAATAAAAATGTAACACGCAATCAAAGTAAATGAGAAAATTTATGTTCCGTGATTAGAAATACAAAATTATAGAGTTTTTTAATTTGCTGAAACAAAAAAAAAGCTTTCAATTTAAATAACATCTGATTTCGACTAAAACTCGATTGTGTACATATATAGAATGTATTTTTTGGAATTCTAAGTGTTCTGTTTGTAATAAAAAAAAAATTTACTTAATAATAGATGAATTTTGACTAGATTGACATTGAGAATAATCATTTTCTGAACAAATCATATCTTGTTCATCAATAATTGTTAATTGTTTTCCATAGAGTTTCGTTGGTGTTGCACATGTCCATTGAAGAAATTTAATTAAATCATAATCATAATTTTTAATTAACCATTGTTTAAGCCAACTTAAATGACAATTACAATGTAATGGATTTCCAGTAAGACCAATTGTTTTTAAATATTTATATTTATATAAATCATTTTTATTTAATGTACATATATAATTTGAACTAAGATCAAAATCTGTTAATTTTGATAAGATAAAATTTTCACCAAATAAATTTGGTATTGATTGAAATAAATTTCTTTGCAAATCAATTGATATTAATGAATTAACTGAATTTTTTAAAAAATTTTCTGGTAATTCTTTTAAATTATTTGATGATAATTTAAGACGTTGAAGATTAGTAAATAAATCAAATGGATTATTTAATAAATATATTTTTGTTAAATTACAATTTTGTAATGATAATTCAATTAAATTTGTTTCTAAACCTGAAAAAGTTAATTTTGATAAATTCAAATATAAATTACGATCTAAATTTAATATTTCTAATGAATTTAAATGTTGAAATGGTTGTTGATTAATATGAAATTGTAAACGATTACGTGCTAAATTTAAATAAATTAAATTATTTAAACCACGAAATGATTTATTTGTTAAATAATTTAAATCATTTCCTTGTAATGATAAATAAATAAGTTTATTATTAAATTGAAATAAATTTTCAGGTAAAAATGTTAAACGATTAAAATCTAAATTTAATTCTTTTAAATTATTTAATATTGTTAAAAATGTTAATTGTAATGAATTAATTTCATTATTTTGTAAATAAAGTTTTTCAATAAATAAAATATTTTCAAAAAAATTTCTTTCTATTATTTGTATACCATTTGATGATAAATCAAGAATTTTTAAATTTTTTAATAAAAAATTTTCTTTTAATATATTTAAATTATTTTGACTTAATGTTAATATTTCTAAATTATTTAAATATTTTTTTAAAACAAACCATATATTATCATTTAATTGATTTTGATCAAGATGTAATGAACGTAAATTATTTAAAGAATTAAAACCATTTAATTCAATAAATTTTATATTGGATTTTATTATTGATAATTCTTCTAATTTACGATATTTAATAAATGTATTATTTTTTATTATTGTTAAATTAAGATTTATTAATTTTAATGTACGTAAATTAATTAAATTATATTTAATTGCATCAGGTATATCAGTATGAATATTTGTATCAAATTCAATAATTAATTCTTCAAGATAATTTGCTAATTCAATAAATGCACGAATATCAATTGAACGTATTTTATTTCCAGATAAATTTAAACGTTTTACACGTAAACCTTGAAATGCATTATGACGTATTTCAGTTATTTGATTATCATTTAAAACAAGTTCATCATAAAATGTATTTGTTATACGAGAAAAATTTGGAATTGCATTTAATTGTTTACGACCACAATGTATATAACTATTTAATTAATAAATAATAGATTTCATTTTAATATATATATATATGTATGTATCTTACTTTGTATTATCTTGCCGAATACCGGCTTGACAAATCGTTTGAAAATCTGTTTGACAATAATAAATGGGAAGAATAAGAGTCATTAGGATCAATTGAATATACATTTCTTGTTTTTTTGTAAAATCTAAAAGAATTTAAAACAGCTGCTCGATGATCAATGAATCATTAATAGAAATAATAAGAAAAAAAGTCAAAAGTACCATCTGGCTTAGTGTTCAATAGGAATGGTAATATCAAATGTGTTGAAAATTTTCCTCTTTTTTTTTTATCTCACCTTTTTTTACTGATTAGATTTTCTCTATACTGGTAGCAACATTCTTTTCGAGAGAAGTGTTGAAGTATGTAGAGAAAGAGAAAATACAGCAGCTTGTTGAGTGATATTTGATTTCAAAGTGAACACTCTTTTTCTTTTCTTCTCTCTCGCTCTCTCTCTCTCTCTCTCTCAACGTTCAACGAAAGAGAAGAAAAATGCAATTGGCTTCTCTGTCTTTCTATCTGAAGAAAAAGAGATGGAGAGAATAAGATCTATGTGTACAAACAGCATACGTCGTCGCCTTATTTTACATCATCATCATGATCATTCCGAAATAGAAAAGATAGGTGACACCCGGGTTGTCTACACTCATCGATCATTATAAATGGTATCCCGCCATTAACCAAACTCTGATCTTTTCGAAGCTAATATATACATCTCTTACACAATCGAATCATATTCTTCTTAAAGGTCATTAGCAGGTGTACCATATGATCGGCATTTGATACGCAAAAAGAAATAAATGTGACTAGAAAAGCTCACATATCCGTGTGAAGACTAGAAATAGACCAAATGAAATGATGATAATGTTGAACTCTGTTAAGATGAAAAGAAAGAAGAGGAAAAAAACGACACATACACACATTCCATCTCATTAATTTTATGCCTTTATGTCTCATGAGGGAAGGGTCTCTGTAATTTTCTTGTAATCGTATGTCGTATGGTCATTCTTCTTGAGTTAACTACCAAGAACAATAGGACAAAGAATGAGCAGAATACATGATGAATTTCAAGTTGCAATACACTTACGTCAACTGTCACTTCAATTAAAGATGCTGTGTTCAACCATTCTTTCTTTTTCTCCCTCTCTCTCATTTTTTTTTTGGCTTTCGAGACATATTGCTTGAAGAAAAAAAAAATTAGTTTCTCACAGTAGGACATATGTAGCTTCAATATAGTAGGAAGTTTATATGTCATCCGGATGTATATAAAGATATACATGTATGCATGTTTAAATGAGAACAATAGAGGAACAAATTGTTCTCAACAATCGAAAGATGTACATCAACAAGAGACAATATCACAACAGTGATAATGATAAGTTGCATACAATCATTTCCGTATCTAAAATAGTTGACATCTCCATTTCATCATGTCTTGTCGACTTGAATATGATCTGATGAATTGAATGACTTGATAAAGCAAACTTATGCCTTAAAGCAAATTGTCTTACCAAAAATCAATATGATGAGTTATACAGTTGTCATGAGAATAATACATGAAGCGAAGAAAAATAAAAATTTTTTTTTTCTTCTGTATATGTATGTGCTCATGTCATCAATTGATAATTGATTGTTTTTTTTTTTTCGTATGTCGTGAAAATTTGATTTTCTCACACTATTCATAGTAGCTTTAGGTGTGAACAAGTTTCATTTTTTTTCCTCCCGTGAAAATGTGAGCAAGCTGTTACTATTAACGAATGACAAATCAATTCTCTAGGTGACACGAAAAAAAGAAAAACAAATCAGTTTCTTATGACTATGATTTAAGTTCAACTATTCAATAAATAATAATATGTTCGAAAGAAATAATCGATAATAATTCTTGATAAATAGTTAAAGATCTTATAAGAGAATTTCGCCTTTAGCTGACCTCCTTTTGATGATTATCACCTAAGATATGAAGGTAAGCGTGTGAATATAAGTATGTTTCATCTACCACTCGTGCATTACCATCGTCTGCAATTAGACAAGAGAAAAAATAAAAAGGCAGTTCACCTTATCTATCTTTATATATATATATATATGTGTGTGTGTGTATATATGTACAAGACAACGAAGCGAAGGAGCCCAATGATCACAAGTCGGTCTTTTGATTATGATAATATTGTAAGCAGGCGCGCATGCTCTTGTACTACAAACAATATCACAATCATCATCATGACGAACAAAATCTACGTATATGTTCATTAGTGAAAATCAGAAGCCTTTTATTTTTTTTCTGCTTGGTCAGTGTACAAGCGAAAAGTTGAATTGATCGTTTTTCTTTTTTTTCATCCATATCGAGTATCTCTCCATTCTAATTTCCTGACATGTCGTCTCGAGTTGACTGCTTTATATATCTCATTATTAATGTTCATCGTTCACCAAGCTGACAAATGACTAATAAAACAAAAGAAAAAAAAAATTCCACTAGATGATCATTCTTTTTAACATTAAAGAAAAATCGAATGAAAAATGAAGACTAAACCGCAAAGAAACATGTCATGTTTTCACACAATATCTTTATGAATGTGTCTTTTTAATATTGTGATAGCTGATCAAAAAGAAACAAGATATTAGGATGGAACGATTTTATTTTTACATCATCATGTTATAATTCATTGATTCTTTTTTTTACTTTTGGTTGTCTACATGCTGAGATGATCAAACCGTTAAACAAAAAAAAACATTAACCATGTAATTTAGAAGTTAAAAGAAATTCAATTGAATTCATTTTAGCAGATTTTTTTTTCATTTACAACTTCTCTTGTTTTGTGCTAATTAACCCGAAACAAGAAAAAAGAAGAAAAATATTATATTGATACAATCATAGGCATTTATCTTATACTTCTTCGAAATTTGTTGTTTCAAGATAAAGTATTTTCTTTTATTTTTAAAATGATTATATTTCAATAAATAAAAGATTCTTTTCGATTGCATAACACTGTGGGTGAAATGTTTCATGCTGTTATATTTAAGAATACTCGAAATATGTACTTATTACATACGTCAATTGAGAACATGGAAAGTTCATTCGATTGTTTAAACAAAAAAGAAAATAGATCTTTGTTTTTTCGGATAATCTTCTAATAAAACAGAACTGAATAATTAGCACGAATTTTCTTGATAGAAAAAAAAAACTCAAATCTATTTGTATTCATTCATCAAGTGAAAACATGAGAAAATTTCGAACTTTCTTCCATCATGTACATGGTTTTCCATTTAAATGGTTTTTAGAAAAAATTATAACGAATGATTTAAAGAATTTGAAAAACAAAATGTTTGTTCCATTTATCATAAATTCAGATATTCGAGCACTATTTAAATTTAAGAAAAATTGTAAAAGGAAACTCTATAAAAATCAGTTGTTTTTGTATTCAAATGATTTTTTTAGCTTATTGTTCCTATAAATATTCATTTAGTTAATTATACTAATGAATAAAAAAAAATGGATTTCATTTAGTTTTATCTTCTTCATATACGTATATACATTTTTCTGACATAAAAATCTAAGCTGTTCATATCATTTTTATTCTGTCACTAAGGACTCTAATTAAAACAACATGTACAATTGAGATCATTACTCTATCAAGCAGACGAATTAACTTGATAATCTTTTTTCCTAGATCTGCTATTCTAGATAATTTATACAAGCAAAACAAAATGTTTCTTCTTAATTTACCGATTAATATAAAAGAACAAGCTGCTATAGAACGACGTCGATCTGAAGAAAAAAAACGTTTATCTCGCATTTTTAATGTTAAATATCGAACTATTGGTGTTAGTTGAAATAAATTTTTATAATAAATATTAAAATCATATTTAAATATGATCTAGATTGATAAGGCAAGTCTTGATGAACAAGTCAAAGAACGACAATATATGAAAAATTTAGAAAAACAACGAAATGATGCTTTTGGTAAAAGCAAAAACAAAATTCTCTTAAAATAAATAAATAAATAAATAAATTTTTATTTATTTAGATCGTGAAATGATAAATAATGATTTTAAAAAAATACTTCTTGAACAAGAAGAACTTTTTCAAAAACGTCAATATGCACAAGAATTAAATAATTATCGTCAATTATATCAAAAACCTGAACATGCAAAAGAATGGGATTTAAATGATCCAAATAGATTGAAACAATTAACACCTATACGAATTAATGATAATGATTCTCGTTTAGGTCCGTCATCCGGTCAAATATTTGTTGGCGAAGATCTTCAAGCATCTAGACGGAAAAAACTTCAACAAGAACAATTAAAAAATGATTTTAATTTACAAGTAATATTTTTATTTGAATTAATAATTATATAAAATTATTTATTTTATAAGATTATAAATAAAACAAAAAAGAATCGAGAAGAATATCTAGCTAATCTTTTATATGATTATAAACAAATGGAATTGTATGAACGAAGTAATAAATTTGAACAAATTGAAAATGAATGTCATCGAGCTATAGAACTAGCAACACGCAATTATAATGAAATACTTGTTAGATTTTATTATTTGATAATACAAAATTTAAAGTTCCGTTCTTTTTTTTGTACAGGCTCATGAAGCAAGGATTCGAGCACATGAACAAAAAACACGACAGACAGAAGAACAATTAGCTGAGATAGCTAATACTGCTTTTAGTGATATGTTAACAGAAAATTCAAAAAATTTACTTGATGCTCGTTCTCATATTATTGTTGATCGATGGAAAGGAATGAGTCAAGATCAATTAGATGACATTCGTCATCAACAATTGATACAAATTTCTGAATGTCAAGTATATACTCTTCCATATGGCTTTTCCGTTTTATGTTAGTGTTTTTTTTTCTTGTTTAGAAAATTAAAAATAACGAAAAATGTTTTGATGAAACTTGGAAACAATATTTAAATGCTATAGCTAAACAAGGAATAATTATTGAACAACAAATTGAAGAAGATAAACGTCAATATAATCATTATTTAGCTAATGAAAATAAAAATCTTGCTAAAATACAGCGTGAACGTGAAGATTATCTTAATACAATTCTATATCGATCAGCACCTACTGCAGCTTTTTATCAACAATTCAATTCAACTAGTCGATAATAATTTAAAACTATGTTTTAACTATTATATGAATACACAAAACGAATTAGATAAATGATATTATTCCCAAGAAAAATGAATACATAAAGGAAGAATAGTTGATAAATTGATGAAATCTTACTCCCTTGAGAAATTAGGTTTTTTTCTATGTCAGACTCTCATACAAGGTCTTCGAAAATGATTTTTTTGTGAAATTAGTCATATAGCACTTGTTTGTGCTGTGCCTACATCGATTGAAATAGTCAATGATTGTTACATGTACACTGAATTCGACTGTTGATGATAATCAATATTTTTTTATCTAGCGATTTGATGACTCATCAGGCTAATTTTCATATAGTTTGATAGTACTTTTCCAGGGCTACAAAACGATATAAAAATATCGAGAAAAAAAAGCACTGATTTCTAAGAAAAATTCTAAGAATTATTAATCTGGAGACATGATTTTATGCTTTTTTTCACTGATATTGAGTAGATTTTGATCAGAAAAAGTGCGACCTGAGCAAAACTAATATGATATTCTAAATCAACATTCAAAACTGAATAGATCTATATGAGTTTCAACATTGGGAATGAAATTTCAAGGTTGTAAAATGATAGTAGAACTCAAAATTGCAGATGATTAAACAATAAAACCTGCGTTTTGATGGAACTCATTTTTTAACACATTTCTGACGAGAATCAGGGGCCATTTTTTCGACGAAAAAAAAACTTCATAGAAATACTTGAAAATCACATAGATCTACTCAGTTTT